>CAJQZJ010033456.1:2022905-2044742 GCA_907164525.1 Lophiomys imhausi | reverse complement strand
ACACACACACACACACACACACACACCACTAATTATTCAGCTAGTTTATTCCATCCATCTTACGTTCTTACCAAGAATGTACAAAGGTCCTGTCTTAGTTTCTTTTCTATTTCTGTGATGAGATACCAAAGTAAGTTATTAAAGGAAGTGTTTAATTGGGCTTATGGTTTCACAGGGTTCGAGTCCATATGGTGGACAGGCAAGGGAATGGTAGCAGTACTAGCTGCGAGATCACATCTCAAACCACAAGTAAGTGGTAGAGATAGCAAGCATACTGAGAATAGTAGAAATGCTTTGAAACCTCAAAGCCCATCCACAGTAACTCACCTTCTCCAACAAGGCCACACCCTGTAATCCTTCCTAAAGAGTTCTTCCAACTGGAAGTATTCAAACATAAGTTTACAGGACCATTCTTTTTCAAACCACCTCAGGCCTAAGATCTTTCTATTATAACCAATGCTTTTTAAAAATTTAAAGCATTATTGTAGTCATCTTAACATTATGAAGTGGTCACTGGTTATATATATTTCTGAGTCAGGGTCTTTCTATGTTGCTCTGACTGGCATCGAACTTACTATGCAGACCAGGTTAGCTTCAAATTCACACAGGTCTACCTGCCTCTGCCTCCTGAGTGCTGGGATTAAAAGTATGGACCACCTTATCTGGCTATTGTTGTTTTTTGTCTAAGATTTATTTTATTCTTATTTATTAGTGCCATCCAAGCACCAACCAGCGTGGACCCTACCTCACTTCCAAGATCAGAGAACATTGTGTGTATTCAAGGTTGTATGCCTATACACTATTTTTATTTGGATGTGTGTGTGTGTGTACCTGTATGTAAGTGAGCATGCACATGTGTGTGCTGGTACCCACAGAGTGAGAAGCAACACTAGCTCCCCTGGAGCTGGACTTACAGGATGCTTGGTATTCAACTCTGTTCTGGTGCAAGAGCAGCAAGTGCTCTTAGCTGCTGAGCTAGCTCACCACACTCTGATTTGGCCTTCATCTTCAAGAACAGTATTAATGGAAAATAAAAGAGATGACTATCTAGGCATGGAAAGTATATCTACCTATTAAAGCTAACCACAAGTTTCACCTTGCCCATAGGAGAATAATCACGGCTGTGTACTTTTCATGCCCTGCTGCCAGGGTGCTTGTAGAACCACAGTCTGGGAGCCAGGACTATCTTAGAAGTTCCTCCCACTGATGTAACCGTGCACCTGACAGTTGTTTCATTCAATTCACCCTTGTCCAGGGAATGATCCTTTATAAGAACCATTTTCGTTGTAATTTCTAGAAAGCCCTTCTTTTTCTTTAAAGTTTGCTGTCTTGCAGTTTTTATAAAGTTTGAGACCACATAACATAACTTAAAATAATGTCGTTACCTACCACGACTGGGTCCTCATTTCTTCTCTCTTCTAAGAAAACATCTTCAGAACTGTGCCATTTCTATAAAATCACAGCTTCTGTCCCTTTGTCATTCTTGAAAGCTTCTTCTGGGTGTGAAATGTGTCAGTGTATGTCTTAGTTAGGGTTTCTATTGCTGAGATGAAGCCAGGTGCCCATAAGCAAGTTGGGGAGGAAAATGTTTATGCAGCTTACACATCCCACATTACTGCTCATCAATGAAGGAAGTCAGGACAGGAATTCAAAGAGGGTAGGAACCTGGAGGCAGGAGCTGATGCAGAGGCCATGGAGGAGTGCTGCTTACTGGCTTGCTCCTCATGGCTTGCTCGGCCTGCTTTCTTATAGAACCCATGACTTCTAGTCCAGGGATGGCACCACCCACAATGGGCTTGGCCCTTCCCCATCAATCGCTAATTAAGAAAATGCTCTACAGGCTTGTGTACAGATGGATTTTATGAAGGCATCTTTTCAATTGAGGCTCCCTCATTTCCGTTAGCTCTAGCTTGTGCCAAGTTTTCATAAAACCAGCTAGCACAGTGTCCTTTAAATCAGATCTTAAATATGAGCAAATGTGCACACAATGAGAGCACTGTTGGGCCATCCTACTGTGTTTCTTTTAATAACTGATCCTAAGAATTTGGGGCTTTTGTGACAATGGAACATATTTGCTCAAATTGGGTTTGCCACCAGACAGCTAATATTTCCAACTGTTGCAAATGACTTGCAGTCACTCCATAGATCTTGGGCAGTAGATCTGGGTTTTGAAGCCTATAGGATATGTTTTTGTTTTAATCCCTATCAATTGTCATTTTCTTAGGCTGCAATTCTATCTTCTTAGAATTCTTTGGATTCACCCAACCGTATCTTAGTCCTGTTGTCACTCAATCACAGATTAACATGGCATATCTAGATTCCCTCCCTCTGTCCCTTTATCCTTCCTTCCTTTATACTCTAGGCACTGAGTCCAGTGCCTCCCACATAATAGGCAAGTGCTCTACCACAGAGCTACATTCTGACCCCTTTCACATTTTATTTTGAGATGGAGTTTCCCTCAGATGCTTGGGCTAGAATCAAACTTCTTGCCCTCCAGCTCAGCCTCCCAAGTAGCTGGGGCTACAGGTACCACAGTAAATTTAACGTAGGCCAGTAAAGATGCAACCTTAAAAATTCACTTTGTAGTGTTTGTCTATAGCATTCTTCATAATGTATTCTAGAAGGGCATCCACTGACAACAGGAAGAAAACCAGAACCCAGGATGGTCTGCAGATTCCCCCAAGTAGCTCCAATAATTAGCTTCTATTTAAAGAGCCAGGCCATTAGAAAGTGAATCATAATAAGATCTCATCTTATGAAAATTACCATATTCCATAGCAGCTGGGGGAAATACAGCACAGATGGGGAAGGATTTTCCCTCCATGCTTTTTATACAAGCCCCAAATTTTCTGAAGAAATAGAAATAAATAAGAGCCAACTACACCCTCCCTTGTCTTGCAACATTTTATTGTTCACCTAGAACCATAAACAGTACTAAATTTGCAAGTTCCTCTCTGAAATCTCTCTCAGACACCAAAATGCATTTCTGCAAATGTCTCCACCTGGTGACTAGCTAGTAAACTGTAGCAATTGTGTCTTTGCTTTGTTTTTAAATTTTATGTTTGATTATGCATGTGAGCAGTGCGGGTTGTGCCTGTGAGTGCAGTACCCAGAGAGGCCAGAAGAGGGTGATGGAGCTGGAGCTCTATGCAGTTGTACTAGCTGCCCGGTGTGGGTGCTGAGGGTGCTGGGAACCAACCTCTGGTCCCCTGGAAGAGCAGCAAGCACTCAGCCCTCCTCCTAAACCCAGGTCATGCCATTCTTTAAGGTATCCCTTCTTGCACCTTAATCCCTTCTCTCGCCTTCTAAATTCACATTTCAATTTACTACATCATGGGAAGCCTGACAGCTATGTCATTCACAACTGTTTGTAAACTAGATGCTCAACATGCCTGAAGACCTTTACTGTGGAGGGCTAATCTTGATCACTAGAATGGGCTTGGGGTGAGTTATTTAACGGGTTGAGACTGAGGAGCTAGACGATTTGTACACATCTGGGCATCCATCAGTGAGCCATTCTTGTGTTGGACAGGAGCTTTGTACACATCTCATTTTCACCATTTCAGAACTTGTGGGGAGACTGCTGCAGCGCTGCAAGTCGAATCAAGGCATGTGAACCATGTCCGTACTTCATTAGATAACAAAGCTCAGCTCTTTTGGTTGTTGTTGTTGTTCTGTATTTAAAACAGGGTTTTAGTATGTAGCCCTGCCTGACCTGGAACTCACTATATAAACCAGGTTGGTTTCTAACATGCCTGATTCTGCCTCCAACATGATATGTGTGGCTTTCTGATTCTTTTATATCTAGAAAGTGTGTGTGTGTGTGTGTTGTACATGGAGGCCAGATGTTGTTGACATCTGGAGCCTTTCACTATCCTCCCACCACCTTATCTTTAAGACAGGGTGTTGCTGAATGAACCAGCAGCTTATCAGTTGACTATACTGGCTAGCCAGAGAAAGGCAGGCATCTACCCATCTCCACCCCCTGGTACTTGGATTACCAGCACGTGATTGCTGGGGATCCAAACCCAGGTCCTCATGTTTGCCCAGCAGACCTGTCACTAACTGAGCTGTCTCCCTTGTCTCTTAATTTAGGAGGTTTTATCTGAAGCAAATTCACTGAATTGATATCCCATGGTTAAGCAAGTGAGGCTTCACTTCACAGAATGTCACCAGCATACTATCATTGTAGTTGTTGCAATTTTAAGAGATCTTTCACAGAGTTGTATGTTCACCCAAGAAACTAATAATCATATCTACTGCACTCTGTGGCTGCAACTCATTAAAATAAGCTGTGTTTCAAAAGTCTTAATGATTACTAAACTACTTGGACTTCTTCTTCGCATAGCCATTTTTTTCTTTGTCCTTTACAATTAAGGGGCATTATACCAAATCTGTTTCATGGGAACAGCCCTGAGATCATTGTCTGGAGTAAGAACTGTTTGCAATATCTCCAGTATTTCTGTCCCCACTCTGATGGTCACATCTAAACACAAGTGCTACTGCAGAGTGTCACATCATTAATGCCCAAATTTGAGTCTCTCTCTCTCTCTCCCTCCCTCCCTCTCTCTCTCTCTCTCTCTGTATGTGTGTGTTGTATATTTGTGTGCATGTGTATGTACATGTGTGTGCCTGTGGAAGCCAGAGATCAACATCAAGTGTCCCCCAGAGTTGCTCTCCAGCTTATTTTTTGTGACAGGCTCTCACACTGAACCAGGAGCTACTCAGCCAGTGAGCTGCAAGGATCCGCCTAAAGAAAGGAAAAGAAAGGAAGGAAGAGAATAAGGAAATAAGGAAGGATGACTATTCAGGAACTAGTAAAGAGTTCATACATAAGCCCATTTTCAGGGGCACAGGTTTTTAAAGCATCTGTGTGCCACCCATCCTCCTAGCATTAGGGTTGTAGGCATGTACCACTGTACCTGGCTTCGGTGTGGTGCTGAGGATCTGAACTGAGGGCACCGTGAACAGTCATCTTCCTGAGACTTTCTTAAGTGACCAGTGAGGAAAGGCAAGATGATGTTCCCCAAACCAAGATTATCTTTGGGTTTCTGACGTGGAAGGGACCGGCAGCTTGGTAAAACCAACATCAGAGTGACTGCCAGCATCCACCCTGGAGATAACCTGGATTTCTAAAATCAACAGAATCATGGTTCATGTTGACTTAATAGTTTTTAGCCAGTAATTGCTTTCTTATTTTCAAATATAATGAAGAGTCCTCAAATCAAGTCTTGATCTGATAACCTATTTGAATGATACTAGAGAAAAAAGCCAGCGAGCATCAGACTCTCTCCTTTCTTACCCACCCTGTTGGCAAAGACAGACCTAGGAGTTGTCTGGAACATATCCCAGTTTACTTTTGTGTTATATATATATATATATATATATATATATATATATATATATATATATATATATATATATATATAAAATCAGAAATATGGCTAAGAAGGGAAAATTCTATCTGTTTGCTTGAAGGGCTTGGAGTTATTTTAGCACCATGATATAATTTATCATTCTGAAGTGAGCCATTTTTCTCAATGGCTGTGATCCATAGTCTGGGCTGGGACTCAAATGCCGTGTGTCATGTTAAAATTGGCTGTGGCTTCAGGTTTATGAGCTGAAGAGTAAACACTAAAGTACTCTCGAGAAAAGTCTTTCCATTTCCAGGACTGCTTTCAAGAGACCTTCTGTTTGGATAGCTCAGTGCAGTGTGACTGGTTGGAATTAAATTCTATGAATTTGCAGTCAAGTGCTAAAGGGGTGTACCTCAACACAAGCAGTCTTCCTTACTTTTATTGTATTTTCTGGAGTCCTTTTTAATAATTATTTTTAAAGTAATTTTCAGTAGTGTCAACTGCTTTAAACATTTTCAAAAGTATCCCTATTCACAGATGACATGATAGTATACATAAGTGACCCTAAAAATTCTACCAGAGAACTCCTACAACTGATAAACACCTTCAGCAAGGTGGCTGGTTACAAAATTTAATTTTAAAAAATCAGAAGCCCTTCTTTATACAAAAGATAAATGGGCTGAGAAAGAAATCAGGGAAACACCACCCTTCACAATAGCCACAAACAATATGAAATACCTGGGGGTAACTCTAACCAAGCAAGTGAAAGACCTGTATGATAAGAACTTCAAGTCCTTGTAGAAAGAAATTGAAGAGGCCATCAGAAGATGGAAAGCTCTCCCATGCTCATGGATAGGCAGGATCAACATAATAAAAATGGCCGTGCTACCGAAAGCAATATACAGATTCAACACAATTCCTATCAAAATACCAACACATTTTTTACAGACCTTGAAAAGTAGATATTTAAAAAAAAAATAAGGAAAACTGAAGATACAGCTCAGTGGTGAAGACCTTACCTACCATACATGAATGAAGCTGTGCATTCAATCCCTAGTGTATAAACACACACACATACATTTGGATGACCTGTAATCCTAGTATTTGGGAGGCTGAAGCAGGAGGATGGCCATGAGTTTGATTCTATGTAGTAGATTCCAGGTCAGTTTGGGTGGCAGAACAAAAATTCTCTAAGCAAGTGAGACAAACAAACAAACAAACAACAAAAGGATGAATAGAAAGAGGTGGGGAAGGAAGGAAGTCTATGAGAGGTCTCATGCATTTAACACGTTTAACACATGCCAGATTACATCCAGTGTGGGCTTGCGGTCACTGGACAGCCTTTGGCTGTTGAGGCTTGAGGAATGAAAGCCATTGTCCATCCACTTTGATTTTTCATGCCCTGCATTAGTTTTAATTAATGGACATCCTGCCTCTTTTAAGCTGGATTTTCACCCCAGCTTCTTTCTTCCCCACAATTTTCCCTTCATGGTCACTGCCAGGGCTCGTGCTGGCTCTGGTTTAGTTTCTGCCTGTAAGCTAGGAAACTCTGAGAACTGCTTTTAATGTGGGACAAAAACAATCAGACACAGACGAAAATTTGGCAGAAGTCAAATCATTTCACCCCATTGGCCCTTAATTAAGGGAACTGCAGAAGTGTTAATTTAATTACATTTAAACACCTCATTGAAAGTCAGAAGTCCATTAGCTTCAAGCACACAACACATCTGTGACATGAGGCCAAAGATCTTGTTTTAATTTTATGAAACAAATGCTTGATCTGCTCAGAGTCTTATATTTTAATATAGTCCTGGTTTATTTCATTGGGTTCGCTACATAGTATCTCTCACCATAAACACTTATGAACCATGGCCCCTGTTTTTTTTATTATTTAACAAATTGGTACTATACATTAAAATATATTATTTGTTCAGTTCCTAGCCACAGACATGAGGTACTTTCATGGTACACATATATACACTTAGGCAAAACATCAGGATACACAAACTTAGAACATCTTTGAAGAAAGGAAACAAAAAACACTATTTGGTAGAGGGGAGTTGGCTCAGTCAGTACAGTACATACCAGGAAAGTACGAGGAATAGAGTTCAGATCCTCAGCACTCATGTAAAAAGGTAGATGTGGGACACTATAAGTCTGTAACCCTAGCCTGGAGAGGAACAAAGATGGGTAGACCCCTAGAGGTCATTGGCCAGCCAGGCTAGATGGATCAATGTGCTCCAGGCTCAGTTAGGGACCCTGTCTCAAAATGATTAGGAGGAGGGTGATGGAAGAAAGCCTCTGATGTTGACCACCAGCCTCCACTTGCATGTGCACACTTGTGCAGATGCACACACACACATGTCTCTATACTACGCACACACACAAAAAAAATAAAGAAAGGAAAAGAAAGGAAGGAAGAGAATAAGGAAATAAGGAAGGATGACTATTCAGGAACTAGTAAAGAGTTCATACATAAGCCCATTTTCAGGGGCACAGGTTTTTAATCAACTGGCTCAGCTGCCAACCAGTGGTGATCCATCCCCAGCAGGTCCTCTGGACACATCTGGCACTGTGGCATAACTTTAGATGACTCCTCTGCTAGTTGGCTGCAGGGCCCTCTCCCCAAGGGTGTAGCAGATGAAAATGATTCGTGCTGGGGCAGGAACTGAGCTTGGCAGTCACCGAAATACCATCTGGACACAAGAGAGCCTTACTTTGTGTTTCTGTCTTTCTGCTTCTAGTTTAACTGCGTTTGAGCCTGGTGACATTTGGCAGGATGTCAAGACAAAACCCGATTTCCAATGACGGAAAGAGGTGTGTTTGATTAAAGGCTAAAATGGTATGGTATTTGATCTCCAAGTCCAAATATCTTCACAGGAAAAGGGGTCTGTATTAGGGAGAGGTTTGTCTGAGGACAGATGAGTCCCTGTCCCACTGCAGAATCTTCTCAGGACTGAGCTGACTCAGACCCTTGACTCCATAGCCCTACCTCAACCCTTGGACCAGTGACCACTGTTAGCCACCACGTCCACCACTTCCCATAAAGAAAATACTTAATGGAGATGTCGAAATGCTCACTCACAATCACTGTTAGGACTGGGTCCAAGTCCTGTGGCCCCAGGCCTCTGCTTCTGCCACCAGTAACTCTGTGGAACAAGTAAGATGGGATAACATGCTTTGCAGTTCACGTGGACACTTGGGAACTCAGTTGAAAAGGTGACAGTTCCTCATCGCTGTCCTGGGGTCTGAAAGCTTTAATCAGTTTACTTTTCATGTGTTACTTTCTGTGTTCATATTCTAGTAAGCTATATGCTTCCCCTTTCTCCTAATTTTTTTTTTTTGTCTTAAAAAATAGGTGATGAAGCCGGGCGGTGGTGGCGCATGCCTTTAATCCCAGCACTTGGGAGGCAGAGGCAGGCGGATCTTTGTGAGTTCGAGGCCAGCCTGGTCTACAAAGCAAGTCCAGGACAGCCAGACATATTCAGAGAAACCCTGTCTCGAAAAACCAAAAAAAAAAAAAAAAATAGGTGATGAAGAAATGAAGAAAGGGAAGAATGGAGGATCATTCAGCCAATCAATGGTTGGGAAAAGGGACAAGTCAGTCCCCTCTCTCCCTCTCTGTGCCCCAAGCCGGTTCAGTGGCTGTGGCTGAGTTGCCTTGGCATCAACCCCTACCTGGAAAGCCATCTGTGCTTCCAGTCAGGAAGCCCCAGAGGCTGATGAACCCTTACTGTTCCATTTCCAGAGTCCCCCACACATCCACAAGCATCTCTTGTTTTAAAAATCCCCTTCTGGATGCAGTTAGAGTTGCATCTGTCTACCTGGCTGTAATCCCACTGTCAGAGAATAACAATGAGGATGAGTAAGAGTTTAGAAATAGTCCTTTGGGTCCAGTATCTTACAGAAATAAATTTTCAGTCAGCTCCGTGCTCCAGTGTGTGACCAGAAATTAAAGTCTGAAACGTTAAGTTCCACAGAGTGAAGAAGTTGCACTTAGTTCAATCCCTTTCCATCATGACGGCCCCCAGACACACCACAAATGCTTTATCTAGCCAAATCTTTGTGTGGACAATTTGAGATGTATAAGTATGCAAGTGTGTGTACATATGTCAGAGCTCAACCTTGGGTGTTTTGGTCAATGCTAGGATCACAAGCAGGCGCCATCATACCCAGCATTTTTTCACCTAGGTTCTGGGGGTTGAACTCTGTCTTTATGCTTCCAGGACAAGCATTTTACTGACCAAACCATCTCCCTAGCCCCTAGCTAATAATTCTCAGACTCAAACACCCTTCCTCACAACTTTTCCACCAAAAATCCAGAAAAGGATTTGCCAGTGATACCCTTCAAAGTATGGGGACTCTCTGTGGTATTCGTCCATCCAACCAATTTTTACCAAGGATCAGCCCTATGCTGGGTAGTCAGAGAACACACAGCTGGTAGAGTTGGCTCTTATTCACCAACAGCTGAAAGTGGAGTGGAAGGCTTGGAATGATCAGAACAGGTACACCTTGGTCTTTCTCTAGGTCTTGGTTACTACAACAAGCTTGGAGTGTCCTGGAATAGTTTTTCAAAAACATGATATAAAGTTGGACTTTAAAGGATGGGACCATAAAACTGAGAGGACATGGAAAGGTATTCTGGGTCCGAGCAGGGAGGCAAACAAGACTTCAAAGATACAGCCAGTCGATGATCTAATTTGACTAACCAATCCTCCAGAGAAGCAGAACGTCAGAATGATGGTCAAAATCCACAAAGCTGGATGCCTAGTCCTTCTCTCTTTTACATTTTTGCACATGGGCTCAGTCTCCTTTCTATCTTTGCCCTGTCTCTCTTTCTCTGAAAATACATAAATAAGGAAAAAGAGAGGAAGAAAGGGAAGAGTAGAGGTTAATTCAGTCAACCAATGGGTGGGGATAAGATTGGTTCTTGGGGGATAAGGCAGTACCATCACAGTCCCTGGGAAACCATGTTCTCAGCTTCTTTCTACTCATCCCCACCCTTTCCCCCTTTCCCAATTGCTCTTCTCTGACCCCTCTTTAGGAGTTTTATTTTTCATCTCTTTGGTGGCCCTGTTGTTTGCTTTCTCACTAAGTGATTTATACATCCCAGGCTGCCTCCAAGACAATGTGGGATGAGAACCAAATGCAAATGATGAGAAAGAGAAGCCAGGATAAACACAAACTAACAGTTTCTAAGCCTTTGCATATATCTGAGCTGTCCAGGGTGCCAGCAAAGTGTCCAGGGGGCCCTCATAAGAATGTGGGGGAACTGGGGGCAAAATCTCTTAATGCTTCCTTTTTTGCCTTTTAGATTAAAGATCAAGGCGACCTTGAGTTTTAGAAGGGAGTCTCTGTTAGTTCTTGGAGTGGCCTATACCCTTGCTCTGTCCCAATGAGGCCCCTAGTACAGCAGATCCATGGCTTTCCCCCACCCACCTCTGCCTCCCAGGTCTGTTCTGGTACCCAAGGGTTGAGGTCATTTGCTGAAGAAACTTCTGGAGCTGCAACTGTGCTCTGCAATGGGAGCCCGTGCCTTGCTCTGCCAGTTAAGACACGATGTGGGAAAGGGTGCTGGTTATCAGTGTGAGCTCGTGCTCAGCCTTCTTCCCTGAAACAGAACCTGTGGGAGTATAGCTAGGAAGATTATTTTGACAATAGCTGGGTCCTCTTCTCTGAGTTTGATGCAGCCAGTGGTGGGGACTCAAATGCTGGTGGGTGGGTGACCTTAGAGAAATCACAGCCCTCTCTGCAGCTTCTATTTGTTCAGACATTCAGCACACAGCCATGTAGCAAACCCTTTCTCCAAAACATTAGAGAAATAAAGATGAATGTTATCAAAGACTCATATTTTAAGCCGGGCGGTGGTGGCGCACGCCTTTAATCCCAGCACTTGGGAGGCAGAGGCAGGCAGATCTTTGAGAGTTCGAGGCCAGCCTGGTCTACAAAGCGAGTCCAGGACAGCCAGAGCTGTTAAACAGAGAAACCCTGTCTCTAAAAACCAAAAAAAAAAAAGACTCATATTTTAAAGTCTTGATTTCCACAGACGAGCTACTGACAGGCAGTAGAACCTTTAGCTATCGACAGAGAGGTCTTCTGGTTATTGAGGGTGTCCCCTTGAAGGGAATAGTGGGACCCCTTTTTTTTTTCCTTTGACTTCCTGGCCATGAGAAAAGCAGTTTGCTGTGATGTGCTCATCCCACAGAGTACTAGCAGAGGCCTGCAGACAATGGCTGTTCACATCATGAGGTGAACACTGGAAGTAAGACCCTAAATAAGTCTTTCATGAGGACAATTAGCTCAGGTATTTGTTTGAGTGACAAAAAGCTGATGTAACATGGAAGGACTGAGTAGTCACCAGAGTCATTTCAGACAAGAGGTCACAACATGGTCAACAGGAAGCACTCAGCTACAACAAAATCTAGGGAAGGGGCATTTGAGTTGGAGAAAACATCTAATGCAGAGTTCTTTCATGGATCTGAGCGTTTAGCACACACACACACACACACACACACACACACACACACACACACACACAAGAGTTTACAAGGGAACCTGCCTTGATACTGGACGCTGTGGGATACTAGAAGCAGACACAACACTCCTGGACCAGAGCAAAGATTTTGTTATTCATGGAGCATGTGACCTGAGCCCCCCCCATTCATGTTGCTTCATCATGTTCCTTTGCCATGGTCAACATTTGGAGGATCAGTAAAGTTTGCTAATGGGTTTGGATGTTGGGGGTGAGAGAAAGATTGGAATTTAAGATGCTTTCTAAACTGGGACTCCATGAAAAGGAGTGTGAATTAATAGTCCAGGTAAGGCCTGATGACTCAAAAGCACTGCTTTGAATAGGGAAAGTTTATGATCCAAGGTATCTATGGGAAGGGGAATGGGAAGCAGTCAGGAATGAGTTTGGGGTTGAGGAGTAAGGTCCAAGACTGGAGGTCCACCTGGCAAACATTTCCTTGGCAAATACAAGGTCTTGACTATCCTAGCCCACTCATGTGTCTGCTAAAGATTGCTGTCCACATTTCTTCCCTCCTCACCTGATGGCAGAATCCCTTGCAGCTACTGTTAAATATAGGTTCCTTGATCCCTCTTGTCTCTTTCATTTGAAGTTTTTGTGATCCAATGGATAGGTAGGTGGGCGAGAAGACAGATGAGTAATAGATTGGTATTTCTGTATACATTCAATGTGCACACCATATTGTTGAAAACTTACAAGACTTACCATGTGTGTGATGGTTGAGGCTGTAGCAGCCTCTGCAGTTGTGAAGCAAGGGTAAGAGAACACTGAGGCTGTTCCTGATTTCTCTGACCTTACAGATTTGGTTCTGAATGTCTTCCTCCAAGCACAATGAGGGGAAAATAATCCCATTTGTGTAAGCCATCACAGTTGAGTTCTCTGTTTGTTACTTTTTGGCTATGCTGTGGTTTCAAAACAGCTCCATAAAAGTATATTCTATTGCCCAGGCAATCATGTTTGGAAGCAGGGGGCCATGGGAAGCATACAGGGGCAAGGCTACACCTCTGTGAAGTGATTAATGCTGAGTATGAAAAGGATTTGAGCCTACAAGTTGGATCTCTTGCTTTCTCATCCACAATGTCTTCAGCCTTTTTATAACACAAAAAGACTTCCAGGCAACAGGCCTTGGTCTGCAGAACTTTGAGTTAAAGAAACTTCCTTTGTTTGTAAATGACCCAATCTTTGATATTTTATTATAGCAGCACAACATAATTAAAACAGACTGCATACACATACTATTGATATGTATATTTAAAATAAAATAAAATTAATCTCCGTAGGGAAGAGCAACTTAGATAAACACTTCATTAACTCAAGCTGAACAAGACAAATTCCATTAAATCTTGAGACTCTTAAAAATGTCCAACTGCTGGATGCTAGAAACCTGGCTCGGCAATTAAGAGTACTTGTTGTTTCTCCAGAGAACCTGAGTTCCCAGCACCCATTTCGAGCAGCTCACAACTACTTATAACTCCAGCTCCAGGGGCCCAACACCCTCTCCTGGACGCTGAAGATGCCTGTAACACATGCACAGACCTCTGTACAAACACATACAATACACAGAATAAATTAAAATCTTTCCTAAAATTTCCAACTCTTTATGCAAGCGCATTATATTCAACTTTTTAGTATTTCAAACAATTAGCATGATGGTTTACAGCCAATTATACCACTTTCATGTACTTTTTAATCTGTTTTTTAGATAGTGTCTTACTGTAGCCTAGATTGGCCTCAAATTTATGGATTCTCTTGCATCAGCCTGTTGAGTAGTTGGGATTACAGGTATGTAATCTCATCTACCTAAACATTTCTACTAGTTCTGATAAAGTTATAAAGAGTCTGTTCTATATTGTTAATGAGCTATGAAGTTTTCTTATACCTCTGTTGAAATCACAACCCTAACACCAACTTTGCATTTTTGCTTCAGATCATGAGCTCTTTAAACATTTAATTGACTTAAACAAGGAAAACACAACATAATGAGATTCCTCTCAAAGTTAGCCTGAAATTATCACTAACACAGGTGCGATGGTTTCCATCACTTCCGTGTCTAGTTCTACACGACCCAGTGTTGGTAAGTCACTCACTGGACAAGGGGACAGACTTTGTACCCCATGGGATTCAGAGTTGCTATTGCAGCTCATGAGCACAGCATGCCTGATGTCTCAGATCAGCTGAGGTGGATGCACAGGAGTGAGACTAGCTGGGGAATGAGAGTCCTAAACCTTGTTTGGGGTTATTAGGCATGAGTGAGGGCCTTCCATTCTGTGCACTTCAGAAGGATGACATTTTAGAATCCATGCTACAAGCCTGGCTTATGCCACTTCCTGTAATGGCCTCACAGGCTTTGGCCGTTCTTTGGCTCGCTGCAGACCCTGCTCAAATGTTTCCCCTTGCCTTGAAGATGCTCCAATGCTGTTGTGTTTAATCCTGAGTCACAGTTCTCAGTCCTCTCCCCTTCCTGTGACTCTTAAGAAACTCCCCAAAATGAGATTATAGGATTTCACATTCCATCAGCGCCACTGTTTAAGTTGGCAGCACTGTGGCTTGGACACTGTCCCTCTTGAGTCTCCCCAGCACGTTCTCCACATTAGCTGAGCCCACCCACAAGGATGTTGGCTGCTCTCCCCATTCTGCTTTCTTTCAGTGGGGGAGCTGGGGACACCATGGAGGCTGAGATGGCGCAACTTTTGCTCTAATCTTTCACCGTTTGTACTTCTATGTAGATTGGAAATGTTATATTTCATAATTTTATTTCACCCAAATCATAAGTGGATACTCTGTAGGTAGCTGGAAAATTATCATATTTCTTGTCCCTCTCAGGCAAAACGTCTACTGATAACTAACTGCCTTTTTTCCAATTATAAATATTTCTTAAAATTTTAAAACATTTAAAAATAGCTTATCAATTTGAAAGCTCTTCAAAAAGTCAAATCTTCAGAGACAACAGTTGGTAAACAGTTGGTAAACCATCTTTCTGAGGTGAATAATGACTCCAGTTTGTCCACTTGGCTTAAAATGGAGTTCATGTTGGTGTTTGAATATGTGCAATACCTATTTTCCCCCAATTTCACTTATCAGAGAAAGCATTGTTCCTCCCATAAGTATCAAATAAGAAAAGGAAAGAGATTGCTGCCAGTACTCCTGAGATGGAAATTTCAACCAAAACAAAGTATGCTGTACCTATCATTAGAGAATACTAGGGATCCTTTGCTCTCTCCTGCTCCTACCACATGTGTAAGTACCACAGTGTCTTTTGGTGCTTTGTCCCTATGTACTTCATCATGTGTCACACATGTACTATTTATCAACACCACCAAACCCATAGTTCCCTAGCTAGCAACTAGCACCACCACCACCATGTCCCAAATTCCTCAAAAGGTATCTGCCACAAACCTTCCCAGAGTTATATTTTTGTGCTCTTTTTCACCATGAAAATCCAGGGTCATGTATCTTTAGGGACAAAGATAGAAATATGACCAGCTAACTCCTGTTTGCTTGAGGACCCCTCATTGCACTCATGTGGAATCCTCTACTTTCTCTCGTGGCTGTCTACTCAAACAGTCACTGGGAAACCTCTTCCCTCTCCATCTAATGCCCAGCTCTCCTGTGTGGAGGCTAGTCGGGACCCCACGAAGGAGATGAGGTCCTTTTTGCATCTTAGTTTCACTCAGTAAAACAGATGAAAACACATCAAAGAATTTTTTAGCTCCATTTCCAGACCTTAGAAAAAGTCAGCATGTGCGTGCATGTGTGTGTGTGTGTGTTTATTTATAATGTGATAAGAAATTATGTTTATTATTCTGGTATTTGGAACTCAGAGAAACTTTGTTCAATGTAATAATAATATGTATAGCAATTGGTTCCTAATTCCACCCACGACAGTCTGTACTAAAGCTACAATAGCATTAAAAGAAATCTCATTTCAGTAAAGCCCCAGGGACATACACTTATCACAACTGAAGGGAAGGAACTCTCATGTAGAGAAAACTGAAGATATGTACAGATGTTGGCAACTTCTAGACATTTCAAAGACCTGAAGGCTGAAGTGCTGCTTCCTCTAGAGTCATTTTATTTCAGAGCAAAGAAAGGCCTTCCTTTTCTTGGACGTGAGGTTGCACCAGCTTTCTCTTACTTGCCAAGGTGCAAAGAAGAAAAGGAGGAAGAACAAGGAGAAAATGATAAAAAGAAGAGGAAAGTGGGGAAGAGGATGAGGAAGATGCCATGGTAGTGACATGAAGAGCTGTGTAGACTAACTGAGTGGACAAATGTCCAAACAACAAAATAAAGGATGTACATCAGGCACTTGGGAGGGCAGATGGGTGGAGATGGGTGATTGACAAGCACTGCCAGGTCCAGCTGGACACCTGTGGCCAGGGCAGTCCCAAACATCTTTGCTGTTTTCTTAATGACAGGTAAGTATATTTCATGAGAACAAGTAGCAAGGTGGGGAGTATGTGTAGTAAGCAGTGTCTCTGAGGATCTGAAACTATCTTCTGATGGTTCCCAAATCCTTTGGTGTAAATACCTTCACCATGAACAGTTTCAAACTCCAAATGGTTTAATACTTTGTTGGATAATTCCAGAACATTTAACCACCAGCTTCCATGTGCAAGCACAAGCCAGCTCTGACACACCCCATGCAACTAACTCATCATGTTTAGATAATTGCCAGATGCATACACAGCATGCAGCCATGACTCTCTGGTTCTGTGAGTGCCACGTTTTAGTTCCTTTAATGGTTATCCATTCAATATTGGCAGAATCTCTGGGATATTCAATGACAGAGTAGGTCTCAATAGCACTTTTCTGATTCTCAAAGTCACCAGAAAGCAGAGAGCAGAAAAGACTACTTGATTAGTTGCTGTTTAAACTAAAAAAAAAAAAAAAAAAAAAAAAATCACTGCATGGTTAACTCTGGGAACTATAGTAAAATTTCTAATGTGACTTCTCTTTATGCATTTTTTAAGTAAGGGAAAAAATTACCTATAATTTTGTAGAGTTAAGGTGTGCCTGCTTCTTGACCTCTTGTTCCTGATGTTCATTAAAACAGTTCATCAAAAACGACTTACTGCACTATAAGTTCTAGAAAGTGTGGGGAGATATCATTACATGAAAAAGTGGCCTTCCTTGTACTCTGGTTTGCAGGAGACCTGACTCAGAGAGCAAGAGGAGCCAGCAGACTCAGGAGGAGAGAAGCAGATGTCATTCCAACATCCCAGCAACTCCTTGGGTTGGCCGACTATATTGTCACCATGATCTGGTCTAGAGTTTTCCGCTTGAGGTCAGGCACTGTGGCCTCTCTGCTAGGGTACCCCACAGGAAGCAGCACCAGCAGCTTTTCATGTGAGGGGCGTTCCAGGAGCATCCTCAGACGAGGACCACAGTTGAGAGGAGTGGTAGTGACCGTCACTAACCCTGCGTTCTGAAACGAGAGAGAACAAATGAACCTGTTTTAAAGTCAGGCAAAATCACAGCTTTTTTTTCCCAGCCTGAGGCCATTCTCACTTTTTCTACTGCTCATTTAATTTTTTCCTGAAGTCAGGCAGCAAAGAGGCTGCCAGCTCAGGTAATGCATTGCGAACTTTCCTGTGCCCCGTGACCTGCTGCCTTCTTTTAGAGAAACACCTGCAAACTTCTGGAAGGATAACTCATCTTATTTCCCAATGATGCTTGAGCAATAGGAATGGCTGTTTTATAAAAACAAGGTTGAAGAATGTAACTATCCTTAAAGAATGACAAAGATAAGCTTTTAGCTTCAGGGCTAGTCTGTACCTTGTATCTGACCATAACAGCAATAGCAACCTATCAGAACTGTCCTCAGCCTAAGTCCACTACAATTTTCCTGACAGATGGTTTTTTTTCTACAATTCCAGTTACCTGTCTGAATATATATTTTTTATTAATAGCTATAATAGTAACATTTGAACCCATATATTTATAAGGCCCTGGGGTGAGTTACTATGGACTCTTACATACAATCACGTGTTTTCATCCATAAAAAAGCATGTAATGCCTAGGGAGATGGCTCCATCAGTAAGGTACGTGCCTTGCAAGCATGAGGACCTCAGTTCAACCTCACAGAACCCGTATTGAAGTAATAAAAATTGAGGCATGGTGACAAATGCTGGGAATATATCTGTGCAAACATAGAGTACCCTCTAGGCCCCTCCTACCCATGCTTCCCCAGTCACGTGGCCACCTTGGAGCCTGAGCCAGGAGGTAGGCCAGGAGCTGCCTCTGGCTTCCAGCCCGTTGAGTTACTGTGCAGGGGATCAGGCTCCAGGCACAGTTTGTTTTTTTTTTTTCTCTTCCTTCAGCCTAATCTACTTTGGAATTCTGGGAAACAAGAAGGCATCAAGCTCAACAGGAAAGGTAGCTTGGCCAACCTAAAGGCCTAGAGCACTGTGGGAAGGGCACTGGCATCCTGTTTCTCCCAGACTCTAAATCAACTGCAGTGGTCTCTGGTCTGAGACTGTCCCAAGACACCTCCATTTATCCCCCACAGTGTCAGGAAGGAAAGAAAAAGTCAGCTTCTTTATGATGGTTTGAGAAGCAGCAACAGCCGTCTGCTGTGAGAAAGACACAAGCCATGTCTTTCTTTGAGGTAGCAAGGAAACACACACACACATACACACACACACACACACACACACACACACACACACACACACACACATGGAACTGACCCTCCCTTCAAAGCAGGACCATTCTCTTTTACAATATTCTTTGTTGCACTAATTTGTACGTTTAGCATCTCTTCCTTGTTCCTCACCTGAACCCCAAGTTTCCATCAGATGAGCTGTGTATGAGCTACGTAATCCCCCGTGTTTCCCAGAGATGGCACAGGGAGGCAGAACTCAGCCCTACTCCATTTCAAATTTACGTTGTTGCTCTGGCATCTCAGCAAAAAAGAAGTTCATAAACACATGGCCGTCTTTACATATAGCATTGTAAACCTCTCAAGAGAGGAGCTAAGAGCCTGGCGGCTGTTTCGTCATCCCGCCAGCCTGGAGAGGAGCAGTGTCCACATGAAGAGAGAGCATTCCTGAGACTCTCAGGCTCTGGCTTTCTTCTCATCTGACTGCTCAAACCCTCAAGCTACCTGCTATTACGGAAGAAAGCAAACACAGCAGCTTTGGTGACGCTGAGCTTTTACAAGTGAGAATTTCCAGGGAGAATGTCAGCTTGCAGAAACATGGTGCCCTTCAATCCAGGTTTCCAGGGTCTGTTGTCACGTCAGAGCATCCTTTCTGAGGAACTCTCAGCTTTAGATAAACAATCCCCAAGTGACCCCTAGTTGGAAACTTGGCTGAAACTTTCTGCTAAAGCCACTCTTGGTCCCCCTGTTTCCCTTGCCTCCCTTGAGCCTGCAGCTGGGTGACGTACCTGCAGGGCAGCCAGCAAGATGCCACAGGCGATGGACACACTGATCTCATTGTAGTAGTGGACCTTTTTCTTCCCATTTGCAGAAAAACCGTGGACTTGTTTAAAAACAAGAATCAGAACTGGGGCGGTGTCCAAGTACTCCTTAATCCAACTGGTTCTGGGGGGAACAGGGTAGAAAGAATATTCAGGAGAATATTTCCTCTGAAGTTTTTTTTTGTGTCCCTCCCTTTAAAAAAAAAAGGTCCTTAGCTTATCTACATTTTTAAAAATACACACTTACTTGTCTTTTTCTATTTAAATTGAAAAAGACTAGATTAAAAAGTTTGTGTCATATTTATCTAATTCTGCTAGGTTAATGAAGTTGGTAAACATATATCAGTGTGTACCCTGCATGGAAAAGCATGCAAAATGTTAAGAGACAGAAAGATCCTGTAACTTTAGATCACTTCAGCAAACTGAAGCCTGATGAGTGCTACCAAAGAAATAGATAACAAACACATCAGACCACTCTGAAAGCAAAGTGTTGATTGGAAAAGAACACTGGAGACCACAAAGTGGCCTCCAGGTAGACAACAATGATGAGAAAGGGGAGTTGGAGAAAGTGTCCCAGAAAGAATGAACAGGTTAGCTATTCAGGAAAGAGGATGTGTGGTAGACCAGGATGCAGGGCATGATGGGACATGGGTGGACTGGAAGGTACAGGCAGATTTCGCAGGGTCTTGCCCCAAATATGGTAGGTGATCGAGGGTTTGCCCTGCTCTGTTGAGCAGAGGTATGATGTGATCAGATCCATTTCAGAAACCTGGATTGTGTTGATGAGAATGACATCATCAAAAGTGACATTTGAAGTACCAACTACAAAGTCGTCCCAGTGTGAAGGGAGCCAGACACTGGACCATGGCCATGGCTCTGGCAGGAAAGTGATCAAAGGAGGGCCAGGCTGCGGAGAACTGAGGGACGAGGTGAGGGCTATAGTTGCCAGAACAAGGAAAGAAAGCAAGTGAAGGAGATGGCAATGGTGGCCACAGGAATTAGCAGATGACAGAAGAATAGGAAGGAATCCTAGCTGTGGAAAGAGGCGGGGCGCTTCTGAGGGAGCTGGTGGCCATTCACGTGGACACTGACGATAACTTGAAATTTTTGTTGTCCACCTCTAAACATATCTTCCTTGATTCCATTATCCCGCCCCTTCCATCTGTGCTGAAACTTCATTCTAGAGCAGATACTGAAATGAGAGCTGTAAGCCCATAGAGTTATCTATTCCAAACTGCTGCTTTTTTTCCATTGGGTATTACATGCACTTAATTATCAAGAAACAGCTACTATTAATTTTAATGGTTTAGCCTGGTTCCTCTTCACCATTTTTAAACACACCAGAAATGTATATTCTGCTTATCTCAAGCCATCATGTCCAGGGATCTCCCACCTCAACCAGCTTAGCCCCTTTTCACCTCACACAGAGGGGGATCACTAATTATTTTGATAAACTCTGGAGCCAGCGTAGCTGGTTACATTCTCCCTGCTGCTTCCTTCCTCGTGTGTAAAGCCTGCTCCTGGGCATGGTCATTGTGAGGGTGAAGGAAGGGAAGATATGGAATATGGCTTTTACTAATGCAAGCATCACATTTTGAGACCACAGAAATGCCAGTTAAGAGGATCCCTTTTAATCACTTTCTGGACTCACTAGATTTCTGGCATTCAGTGGTTGCTGGTAACACTTGCTGCTGCCTTCAGGCCGTGAGCAGGCCCAGCAGCTGTTCTCCCATCATGCATCACGGGAACTGAATGCTGGCAAGAGGCTGTGCTGTGCCCCAGGTTACATGCTGCTATGTACATTGCATTACGTTTTGGACGTTTTCCTAATTTAAGATTCTGGCCATATTCCTAATGAATAAAATTAACTTAAAACATCTTTTTAAAGTTTTATGTGTATGGGTGTTTTGTATGCATGTATGTATCTGTACCTTGTGCATATCTGGTACCCAGGGAAGTCAAAAGAGGACACTGGATCCCCTGGGGCCACGGTTACAGGCTACTGTGAGCTGCTGTGTGTGTGTGCTGAGAACCAAACTCATGTCCTCTGCAAGTGCTCTTAACCGCCTAGCACTTTCTGATTAAAATTTAAAAGTGTATAAAATATATAGAGAGAAGAAGGGAATGATACATTTTTTTAATTGAGAAAGATTAAGCAGTTTGCCTATATTCCAAGGCAAGTCAATCATTCAAAAATATTTTCCTTCCTACTTTGCTTAAGCACAGTTTTATCAATTGATCTTTTTTGTTTAGTCTCTGTTTATTCGAGTTTATGCTAATTCATTAAGGTATATTAATGTGAGTAAAAAGACTGTGAGGAAGAAGGACTATTGAAGGGACACGACATTTTCAAGTGTGAATATATGGCTCCCCAAGCCCAGAAAGGTAAGTTGGACCCACATTACATATTGAAAATAACAGCTCTGAGGGCTTCAAAGGCAGCTGAAAAAGGTGACTGCGCACATTGTCCATTTGCTGTTCAGTGTGTGTGTGTGTGTGTGTGTGTGTGTGTGTGTGTGTGTGTGTGTG
>CAJQZJ010033456.1:2001449-2022895 GCA_907164525.1 Lophiomys imhausi | reverse complement strand
TGTGTGTGTGTGTGTGTGTGTGTGTGTGTGTGTGTGTGTGTGTGTGTATGCCAGTATGTGTGTCCATGTGAGTGAATGACTATGAATTTCTATGTACGTATCATTGGTTAAGCAACTCTGGAACTTAATTGTATTCTCAAAAGGGACTTGATTTGCATTATGGATTTCTAAACAAAAAAGTCTATGAAATTCGAAGAAGAGTAAACTAGTAATTAAAATGCTAAGTGGTTAGCCGGGCGGTGGTGGCGCACGCCTTTAATCCCAGTACTTGGGAGGCAGAGGCAGGCGGATCTTTGCAAGTTCGAGGCCAGCCTGGTCTACAAAGCGAGTCCAGGACAACCAGAGCTGTTAAACAGAGAAACCCTGTCTCGAAAAACCAAAAAAAAAAAAAAAATGCTGAGTGGTGATATGGCTATTTTAGATATACGAAAGGTGCATGTAGGGACAATGGGGACACAGATGAGAGAACAATTAATCCTCAGTAACGGGAAGTGAGAGGGGTGACGGTTTCTGAGGGTTCTGTACCCATCTAGCGTCTAGTGGTCTAATGTTGCCCTAACTGCAGAACTTACCTTGACTTCTACACATCCAATTTGCATGAATATACGGTAAGAGTTATAGATTCATTGTTAATACTCCACACTTATCTGAGAGCACAGCATGACATTATGTACTCCATCATATGCCAGTTGGAAGATAGTATAAACATCTTAAGAGAAAATTATCATCTCATGATAATAGCAGGGACAAGAGATCCATGTCACCTTACTCTTGCTTTCATTCTTGGACTAGAAGTTCCACCATGTGTCCAAGCTTGTGATCCCATCATTCTTTCTCAGTCCCCTGTCACTGTGGTGTGTCTGATGGCAGGTGACAGAGTCGACCACAGAAGGCCACCACCAGACAGAGGTTTTATGCCTCTTCACTTTTAGAGCTAAGAACTTGAGCTTGCCCCCTTTAGAGCCTTCTGAGAGGTGAGAGCCAGTACCTACCCACTTTGCCCCCACTCTACAGAGTGATCTCCACTCTATTTTCTTTTGAAGGGAGGAGTCTTAATGTCCATTTGATAGTTCAGACCTCCTACGCTTGCCCTTAATTAAGGCCTAAGCAGTGACATGGTTTGGAAGATCCTATTACAGTAGCAAAACACAATTTGCTTCATTCAAGATCTTGAAGAGCATGTCATAATCTTTTGTTCCGGACTGGCAAAAAGTGAAGTAATTCCTCATTTTCAGCTAAGAAGTGGTTGTTTCTGGGCTGGAAAGATGGCTGAGCAGTTAAGAGCACTCTCTGTTAGTCCAGGGGATCCAAGTTCAGTTTCCAGCAACCACATCAGGCAGTTATTAAATGCCTATAACTCCAGCCCCAGGGGATCTCATACCTCTGACTTCTACGGGAACCTACACATACATATCCCCATATCACACACACACACACACACACACACACACACACACACACACACAGGCATGTACACATGTACACACACATGCACCCCCACACACACATGCACGCATATACAATTTAAACTATAAAATAAATCTTTAAACATTTTTTACAATAATTAAAAGAAAGAACCATTTGGGTCAGAGCCTTTGCAAAGGCCAGGTCTGACTTTTCACAACCAGTTTAAAACAAAGTGAAGAAACAAAACAAAGCTGAAACAGGGTTAAACTTGATCCAAGCATGATCATATGTATGTGCTGAAATAGCACACTGAGCCATATTAATATGAGTACTTAAAACATCATCAAAATAAGAACAACTAATAAAAATATTTTAAATCCCACAAACCCAGGACTCATAGTGGTAATTTCTTACTGTAACAGACAAACCATGCATCCCTAACTCCAACAGCTCTGTACCTCAGTTTCTTCAGGTCTGTGACCCATCGGTCTCCCATCCTTTTCATGTAATTTATCTCTTCCTCCTCCTCTATGATCTCTCGGATCCTATGCTTCGTGTCTGGGTCCTTCACCACCACAAAGGTCCAGGGCTCTGTGTGGGCCCCACTTGGAGCTGTTCCTTTTGCCCATTAAATAAAAATAAGGGTAAGACCACAGAGGAGTATAAAACTGTTCAGTAAAGGAAATACAATAGCAGGTATTGTGGTGACGTATGTCTGTAATTGGAAGGCAAGGCAGGAGGATCATAATGTGAAGTAAGACCTGCCAAAAAGCTACAGAAGGAGGAAGAAGAGCAGACAGAGAAAGAGGAGGAGGAAGAAAAGAAAGAGGAACACAATGATGCAGATGAGGAGGAGAAGCAGGAAGAGGAGGAGAAATTTACCTTAATTTAAACACATACATGCTCACAGGGTAGGGGGTAGTAATTGTTACCACTTAGGTAAAGGATACAACTATCCAAGGCATTTGTATTCTTGACTGAAACAAACTATTCTGGATGCCTTTTGGATTAGAGATGGGCCTCAATGGGTATGCAAGAAGCTGCACACAGGAACTTAATTGTGGCTTTGACAGGAGTAAGATACCAATAAAGACAACCATAGAGGAATGCATTCACAGTGTCATTGTTCTTAGTTTCCCCTGAGTGGAGATATTAAACTACATTTAAGGTGAATTTATCTTGCTTTAGTTTACTTTACAAAGCCACATAAGGAAACCTTGGTATTTTCCTAGATCAGCCAGTTACTGAATTAGAGTGTCATGAAGTTTATTTCCTGGAAGATAAACATGAAAATGTGAATTAAGTGTGGAAGGAGGGTCCTGTTTTTCAGGAGAGGAGAGATGTTTCTCCTGCAAGGCTCAGCATGCAATTACCAACCTGCTGCTTTGATGACGTTATCAATGACTTCCATTGGGAATTGCTCGCTGCTGATAAACCTGACCGAGCGTCTCTTGTTGAGGAGCTCATAGAATTCCTGTGATCTCATCTTCATTTCCTGCTCTGGGTACCGGGTGTGAGAGAATGGGATGTGCTCCACACTCTCCTCTGGCTCTTGCCATTCGTCAGCATCTGCAAATAACAGCCAGAAGAGCAGTGAATTCAGCTTCCTGTCATAAGGTCACTGGGGTGGAGGGGGAAAGGGGGAGGGGGGAGGGGGGAAGGCAGAATGGGGTAGGAGGGAGGGGGAGGGGAGGGGGGAGGGGAGGGGGAGGAGGAGAGGGAGGGGGAAGGCGGATAAGTTCCAGAAAAGTTCATAGAGTTATGTAAGGTCAAACTAATCAACCAGATTTCTTAAAAAGGAAAAACAATAATTAGAAAGTAAATCTATAGAATCCTGACCACTGATCATGGCCATTCTTCAAATTCTAGACCTGTCATACATCAAAGCAAGCAAAAGAGACTTTTGCCTACCAAAAAATAACAAACGGAAGTTTCTGTTAAGTAACAGAGTAGATTGACACAATCTCCCACTCAGGTCATCAAATAAGGTGGTTTTGTCTCTTCAAAGCATTGGTCTGTCAAAGGCAAAAAACAAAGGGAAAATATGAACCTAGAGAGGTGAGATTAGAGGTTTATACTTCCTGCTTGCATCCGCCCCGCCCGTTCCTACAGGTCTAGTCACCATTCTCTGAACTTCAAGCACAACCCAAACTAAAGCCCACACTGCACACACAGTAGGAAGCTGAGTTAGCCCACACCCTCAAGTTTCATCCTTTGGGAAAGTATGAATTATAAATAAGTCAGCCTTCAGGGGCCTGTCACATTTTTGGTGTGTTCTTCCTCTAACTCAGTGTTTCTTTTTGGAAACTGAAGTTTCCTAATAGAAGCAAATGACAATATGTAAAGAATTTTAGAAACAGCATCCGGTAATTCACCAATGTAATTCTACACACAGTGGAGCAGGGTACCTTGAAGAAAATTAGTAAAATCAATGTTTAGCAATAAAATCATGTGCCCCAAATGCCCCAAGAATTCACAGACTCAGAAGTGCAAACAACTATGATACTATGCTTAGAGATGAAAAAAAAAGACTGGGTCTTAAGAGTATGTAACTTGTCATTCAAACAAGGAGCATTCCTAGAGTATTACTGAAGGAAGAATAAAAGATGACATAGCAGAGATGAAAAAAAAAGAACTTTGGGAAAATAATAGAATTGTTTAGATTAAACTGCAGGTTAGTTAGAAAAATAAAAATCTAGAATTGGGCAAAGAGCAAAAGATAGAACACATAGAAGAAAGATCAAGAAAAACCAGAGCCATTTTGTTTAGGATCATGAAGAAAAGCAAAGAAAGCAATGACTTTTAAAGTTATAGTGACTTCTGCAAGGTGGGGACGAGGCTGTGAAGGAAATGGAGTTTGCAGAGAACACCAAAAGGCAGGCCTATCAAGTGTTATCTGAAAAGGCCTTTAGAAGTAAGAGGGGCATACTCTCTGAATGATGGCTGGCATGTGAATGGCAGGGACCTGGAGACATCCAGGGAAATTAAATGTGGCTGCTCTACACAATCAGGTCGTGGAAGAAATCAGGAGCCCAATCACAGGAGACTCAGAGACAAAAGCAAGAGAGTGGAAGTTCCAGCCCTGAAAGATTTCAGTAGAGTCTAAGGAGAGGGCTATCCTCATACACCCATGTGACATGCACACTTAGAGTGATCTGTATGTTAAAGGAGAGAGAGACAAGAAATGCTCACCCAAAAGAAATTGGCTTCAAAGATGAGAAGCCAGCTGTAGCTTTAATGGTACCATATCAGTTCTCAGCTATTTGCGAGGAAATGTTTCTGTCTGGTGGTTTGGTACCAGTTAGGACAGTGGTTCTCAGTCTGTGAGTCAAAACCTCTTTGTGTGTGAGGCAGGGGAGTCGAATGACCCTTTCACAGGGGTTGCATATCAGATATCCTGCGTACAAAATATTTACACTACGATTCATAAAAGTACAAAATGACAATTATGAAGTAACAAGGAAATAATTTTATGGTTGGGGGTCACCACGTGAGAAACTGTACTAAAGGGTCACAGCGTTAGGAAGGTTGAAAAACACTGAGTTAAAAGGAAATGGGAGTGATGGAGAGCCATCACATGTACCTAGCTATCAATCAGTTCTGAACAATTCTGAGCATTGTCAGATGTCCATACACACTTCCACAACATTGTAAGGTTGATTCTGAAAACCTTGTGGTGAGGAAGCTGTACAGGGGCAAATGCATGGAATTCTCCCTGTTTGAAGGACAAGTTACCCACTCTTAAGACCAACAACCCAGATGTCCCTCAACAGAAGAATGGATTAAAAAAACTGTGGTACATCTGCACAACGGAATACTACTCAGCTATCAGAAACAAGGAAATTATACAATTTGCAGCCAAATGGATGGAACTAGAGAAGCTCATCCTGAGTGAGCTAACCCAGACTCAGAAGGATGCATATGGCATCTATTCACTTATAGTCGGATTTTAGTTATATAGTACAGGATATCTATACTACAACCAATGCACCAAAGGGAACATGGACATAGACTTTTTTGTTTGTTTGTTTTCTCTCCCTGTCAATGAGACACTTTTCCCTGGTGGTGCTGCCTTGTAGGCCCCCAGTGTATGAAGGAGGCTCTTGGCCCTCATATGACTGCTGAACTGGGGTGAGGGACTGTTATGTAGGGACACTCCACTCCAGAGGAGTGGGATGGAAGGGTTAGGGGGTAGAGGGTAGGAGGGCAGGACTGGGAAGGGTGGAAAGAGGACACTATGATGGAGATGTAACCTGAAGCAATAAATAAATTAATTAAAAAAAAAGACCCAGTCATATTTGCATTAGCTTTAGGCAGCCCAGGAGCATGGCTGGCTTCCAAGTCCAAGGTAGCTCTCCTGCTGTAGCACCATGAAGCAAGGAGCTTCTGGAGGCTTCCAAGTGAAGAGAGACCTCATCACATCCACTGCGACAGTCTGGAGTGACTCTCCCAGGCTGTGCACTCTGGGGCCAACCGTCCTGTAGCCTCCCCTGGGGCAGCACAGAGAGTTGGTGGGAGGAAGGGGAGAACGGTGTCCAGCCTAGGGGCTCAGTAATCTCCTGCACAGATGGCAGTAGAGAGCTGGCAGGGACCTCTAAGAGCAAGCAGAGTCACTTCTCCCTGCTCTTAAACTCCTCACTGCTCTCAGGAATGTGGCCTTGGAAGGGAATAAAACTATCTCTGAAATTCTGTTTTCATGCCTCCTTTGTTCTTGGATTTTCTGTGGGAGAGGCTATTCCGCAAACAACCCTATGCTTGGACCCTGGAAACAGATTGCCAGAGTCCTCTCTGCCTAAGTGGGCCATACTGTGCTAGAGCCTCAGTCTCCTGCAACGGGGTTAATGATAATGGCTACTTCATTGTATTACCATGAAGATGAAGAAGGGGCTACTCCATATATGACATGGTGCCAGCTGGCTCCACTACAGGCTCTGTGAGAGTGTGTCACGGTCCCTGAGGCTCTTCAACCCTGTCATCTTTCTGTAGTACATCTCTCTAACATATTCCTCTTATCTTTGGGTGTCTCCCAGGTTCTGCTGCCAGCCTTCTCTTCTTACCAGTACCCACTTTTCTAACCTCTGAGTGCTGCCTCAAACCGATGCCGTTCTGGCCAGAGTCTCTCATCTGATATTTTAAATCCAGCACACCCTCATAGCTCCCCTAAACTGGATCATCCCACCCTTGCCCATTGATTACAGTGTTTCAAGCACTCCATTCATCTTCCCCAATGTCTAAAACCCAATGGTCTCCACTGTTAACTCAGACATCTGCTGATCTCCCACCATAGAGCCATGCTTCACCAAAGCTTAGAACAGACATCCATGTTAAGGGAAAGTGCTTCCCAAGTGGGACCAGACAGCCCTCTGTTTACATTGTCTGACTCAGAAGTTTTGAAGTTTATGATGTCCCAAAAACACAACCACATGACCATCCCGTGTTCCACTTTCAGTGTAGCATTTGACAAAAAGCCAGGAAACTCAATGTTTGATTGTAAGGTAGACTCTGTGTTGCTTGGTTTGCCTCACTCTAGGCTGTGGTAAGCATCTGTGAATGCTTGAGGATGGCTGGCTAAGCTATGGTGTTTGGCAGGCTGGGTGTATCAAGTGTATTTTCAACTAATGTGCCACAGATGTTAAGTCTCAGCACATAACACCACATACACTGAAGCATGTCTGTGCATCTAGCATTCTGAGTAGGGTGTCCTTCTGCATATGACAATGAGAGGTAGCTCTCCAGAGAAACTCTCTGTCTTACTTAACTCTTGTGCAGATACTCAGTAGTACTGCTAAGTCCCAATGTCAAAGGATGGCAGGACCCTAGTCCTGAGATCAGGGCAACCTTACACACACACACACACACACACACACACATGCACGCGCACAGACACACACACACACATGGACACATGGACACACTCACTCGTGCATGCACACAAACATGTATACATGTGTGCATGCACATGTATGTATGCACATGCTCAAACACCACACACACACACACATACACACACACACACACACACACACACATGCATGCATGCATCAAGCAGCTTCTGAGGAGTGAAGACTCACCAAAAATTAAGCAGTTTCTTCCAAATAGAATCTATTTCTCATATCCAGCTCAAGCAACATGTCTCAAGTGTAAACTGCTCAAGACTGTTCAAGAACCCCCTTTCCCCTCTGCCTTCTTTATCACCTCATCTCTCTAGAGCTGTGATTCTCAACCTGTGGGTCATGATCCCTTTGGGGTTAGCATGTCAGATATCTTGCATATCAGATATTTACATTACAATCCATAACAACAGCAAAATTAGAGCTTTGAAATAGCAATGAAATAATTTTATGGTTGGGGTCACCACCACATGAGGAACTGTATCAAAGGGTCTCAGCATTAGGAAGGCTGAGAACTGCGGGTCTGATGCCAGCCATAGGGAGCCCTTTCTACTCCATCTCCTCACCCGCGCATCTTCCATCTCTGGGAACCTCTCCCAAGCGTTAGGCCATAGGTGTAGGCTTCCTGCTCATCCCCTGACATGCGCTTCCTCTGCTGCTTGCTTCTGTTCACCTTTCAGGTCAGCTTTGCCCTTTCCCAAAGCCCCACCCCAGCCCCAAGCTGTTCCTAAACATCTTCTACTACTCCCACAGGGTTTGTCTGTTTCCTCATTTCTCTTCATTCCCTAAACTGGACCTTCATCTTGCTAAGGACAGAGGCTGCCCTTGTCTCTAACCCACAGGGCCTGGTACAATAAAAGAGTGTCTGATCCCCAAACATGCCACTTTCTCAGCTTCAACTTTCCCAGTCAAAACCTCGCTACACTTGCTGCCCCTCTGTACAGAGATCCCCACCTCCCCCAAGAGACTGTATTGGTCAGCAGAGGATCTAAGCCTCCATGGCTCCTGACTGAGTAAGGGCTGATACCAGCAAGTGACCTGAGAGGTGACCTGCCTTTCTCACTCATTGTTCTGCTCTCACAACAGGAGTGATGGTGTGCTTTCTGCAGCCCTGACATTGGTTTACACTATTACAAACACAGGCAGGGCAAAGCCCTGGGCTCTGCAGTGAGTTGTTACCTTCTTCCACATGAAGCACATCTGAGCTGTCCTTCAAGTCTTCATCCACCCAGGGGCAAGCTTGAGCCTCCTCCTTCTTTCTCTTTGGGCTTCTGTCGGCATTTTTAAAGACCCATACAATCAAGATACAGACAACTGCTACCAAGACCGGAGTGAGGAGAAACATGGTCTGAAGTCTGACCTGGAAGGTGTGCACACTCCCACATTGGCATTTATACAAATAGAGATGGAAGCAGGGAATGCTGGGAGTAGAAGCAAAAAAACAGGGAAGTGTGCCAGGGTCGGAGCAAAGTACAAACTCTCAAACTCCAAGAGAACTTTGCAAAGGAGCAAAGGCCACAGTTCCGTGCATGTGGGTTTGGTCCTGCTCAGAGGCAGGCATTTAAAAAACTGTGCATTTGATCAATATATTTTCAGACATTAATTACCATGCAGTGGGTTAAGTACTGTGAGGTGGTAGGGTCCTGGCAGTGGCAAAAAGGGCGTTTGTCCTTTCTCCTGCTTAACTTTTCTCCGAGAGTGTCTTCAACCTTCTGGAAGCAAGGAATTGCCCAGAGAGCTCATTTTTAAAAGAGCAGATTTTAATATAGATTCTGATGTCCTTTAAGAAAACACCTAGAAAGAGGCTGTCAAAATACATTTTCAACAGTGTGTGTATGAGGCACTGCCCTGAGGTTTTAAAAAAAATTAACATCCATGCCAACATGTGCAACAGAGAAGAAAGGCTCATGTTTTATATTAGAGGGAAATTTTAATCTGGAAAAAGTGATGCAAAAAGTTTAAAATGATTATATCTAAACTTGAAGGGTTTTTTTTTTTGTCTTAGTTTTAGTTTTTATCTTTACCTATGTCTTTGCTGTTCAGGCTTTCCTAAGAAAAATGTCATTTACCAAGTGGGTTAAATAACAAAAATGTGTGGCTCACAGTTTGAGAGATTGGGAAGTCCAAGACCCAGGTGCCAGCCCATTCTTGTATTATTCTCACAACTGGGGGATGGGAGAGGAAGGAAGGGGAGAGAGAACTATTACTCTCTGAAAGCTTGTCATGTGGTTCCTACAGACTCCCCATACTGAATCACAGATGCCTCACAAAACCTCGTGACAGAGATATCATTACCCCCATTTTTACTCATATGAATGAGGCACAAATAGGTCAGATACCATGTCCAAAGGCCAATAGGCAATAAATGGATCATAAATAACCTCTATCTACTTGCCTAAAAGGAACCCATGCTGTATAGTTCTGTAGTGTGGACTAGAACGCTTAGGTTAGGGCCTGCAGGAGCCCATGCTGTATAGTTCTGCAGTGTGGACTAGAACTCTTAGTTCAGGGCCTGCAGAGTTGAACCTGCCTGGAGTCACAGAGGGAAGCAGCAGCAAGGTTTTTCTGAGCTGGTATAGGAGGCATTGGTATCTGACTTCCTAGACTTCCTAAGTTTATGCTCAGTTCTGGGGGCATACAGGAAAGAGGTTTTAAAATATGCACAATGCAGGGGCAAGAAGCCTGGCAGCTGTATCAGCAGCAGGGTGGGCAGAACAGAGAGTATAGATCAGTCAAGGCTTCCAGAGGGAAGCTGTTGGAACTCCAGAGTTTGAAACCCACCAATATTCCTTCCCCAGCGCACCTCCGTGTCTCAGAGAAGCTGAGGGTGGGGATGGGGGTGCCTATTCCCCAATATCCATCCTTTGTTCCATGAATTCCTTAAATTCTCACCTTAGCTGGACCCAGTCAGCTTCACAGTCCTTTAAACTTAACACCTTCTCAGTTGCCAGGTCTCTGGCTTATGATAGTGTCAGTATAGGACAAAGCTTCAGGTCACCACTATAATGCACACTTATGCTAAAACAATGTAGTTTCCCTTGAGGAGCAAAGCTTGTGTCATAGGGTCAAAGAACACCATGTGGCTGATCTAGGGGAGGCCCAGGTGGGCCCTCTCTATTACCAATACCTCTAAAGCAGTGGTTCTCATTCTTCCTAATGCTGGAACCCTTTAATACAGTTCCTCATGCTGTGGTGAGACCCCCATCTATACAATTATTTTGTTGTTACTTCATAACTTTATTTTTGTAACTGTTATGAATCACATTGTAAATATTTATGTTTTCTGATGGCCTTAGGTGACCCCTGTGAAAGAGTCATTTAACTCCCCAAAGGGAGCCACTATTGTAAAGGATACTGAGCTACTTAGTTTCAGTACTTTGTCCTGATCCAGTGAAGAAAAGGGAAGGAGTGTTGGTGGGAGCTACACGAGAGAATACCAGGTGTTTTCATGCCACCCACCACTGCTCTTCAGCACTGCAGACTGGTCATCAATTTTAATCAATCATTTGGGGGCCTGCAGCCACCTTACAGATGACACTAGCAATAGTATTATTCTAGAAGTCACACTTCCTCCAACCAAATATGGTGGTGATGTTAAACCTATGACATCTGTCTGTGTTCCTGCTTCCTAAAGTCCCCAACATGTGTTTGCAGAAGGCAATGGAGGTCAAAGGGGGGCTCTATAGGGAAGAGGTTGCCTAGGCATTGAGTGAGCTAACAGGGTTCACAAGAGCAGACGGGGCTATCTCTGTTGAGATCAAGTGCTAGTAGCAACTGTGATTGTAGCCTTTCAAGGAAAAATCGAAAACAGGGGTGGGCTGAATTCACATCTGATCTCAGATCAAATATGGAGTCAGGGAGATGTAGGAACTTACAAATCCATTCAAATGAAATAGTCAGCCTCCTCTATACACAATTCTCCTTGGATAATTCTATCCCACCCAAGGATACGTCTCTACCCCACACTCAATGGGTTGCATCGTGCCCACATTCATCATGTCTGTGTGCCTAGGATGGTTATGTTTTCCTCTGTTTGTGTTATTGAGACCAGAGTATGAGACCCTTTAAATAAAACTCTACTCTCCAAAATAAGACAGACAGTGAGGAGCTATGTGTCATTGGCTACACATAACAAGTTAGGCCAGGGTGGGTCTCAAAGTAAGACCTAACAGCAGCATCCGCTGGGGGCTTGTTAGAGATGCTAATTCTAGGCGACTGACTAATGAAGCAAAAACCCTGAGGTCTCAGCAGTCTGGTTTCCACAAGCTCTCCAGGTGACTCTTGTGCTAGCTGAAGTTTGGGAAAGACTAGCCTTGAGGAAAGACACCCAACTCTGACTTTACCTCAAATTCAGATTCTCATAACAGAAGCCCCCACACCATGTGGAGAATCAGAGCATCCTATACTTAAATGATAACTGAAACATTTTCTTACTGCATGTTTCAACCGCACACAGTATCTTACAAACAACAAAATACTGATAAACATCAATTCAGAGTCTTAAGAATGAAAATTGGTTGTTGTAGTTTATATTAAGATGACTCTGGCCACAAAAACCGGTACCAACAAAGGCTATGGTTGAGAAAGCAAATAGCTTCTTCTGTAGCTTTTCCCATGAATGCTTAGAATTCAGATAACAGACAACAGGATTCTCACCTGGGTGGGATCTCACCAGTGCCAGCTGTGATGGTGTCAGACAATGGGGATTACACAGTGCAATCAAAGTTTACATCTTCCTTATTGAAGCAAACCACATATTCAAATGATACTTACGTTCCCCACAGGAGAAGAGTGTGAGATATCACAGGCTTGGTGTATGTGATTTTAACCCAGTGGGAATCTAAGCAGTGCCAGATCTAGGAGCCCCCAAGGACAGACTTGCGACTATAAACAGTGCCCAAGAAAGAAGCATAGGGGAAGGCTTGGGTATCAGAGAGCTGGGGACTGTGGAATGATGTATCCATCCATCATGGCTGTCTTTGCTCCTAAGTGATAATTCTGAGACTGGAGGAGTCCAGTAAATTATGGTAATTCTCCAATCTCTGTATTACATCATCTTTCGAAACCGATGCTTTTCTATGAAAGAGCTTAGCCACAGGCAAAATGGCAAGGAAAGGATCCAGAAGCTTTGTTTGGTGAGTTGTAACAACAGTTACTGATGTTATCGGTAGCTGATACTGTCCTGAGCATTTCCCCTGGTGAGCCTGACTTCACGGTAGAAAATTACATAATGTTCCCAGTCTCCTTCCACCCCTACCATTGACTCCCCAGTCCATTCTCCCACCCACCCTTGCTCACAACATATCAAAGGAGGGTTCATGTATGGCTCTTAAGGCCCAACAGCATCTATGGGTTGCTCAACCAGTAGGTAAGCCCATGAGAGCAGAACAGGGACTAGGATCAATGGCGAAGAAAACAGAATGAGACTTTATTGTAAGGAAGACAGAGGAGCCTGATTCTGCCACACATCTAATGGTTTTCTACAGATGACTTTTGCCAGTAATAAAAACCAATATTTTGGTTTGAACTGTGTAACTTTTGGGTCTGTGTCTAAAATCTAAGGAGCAGAGAAAAGAACATAGAGCACCCTGAGGTAGACACACCAACTCTTCTTATTTTGTGGAAGAAATCAAGTCTAGAAAGATGAGCAGCATCCTTGTGTGTCTTCATCACAGACCACCATGCTTACACTGGACACTGATGATGTAAAGAGCGTCATCTTGAAGATCCCAGTGTACAACCTCCTTACCCATACTCTAGTGTCCCTTGGAGGAATGTCTTGGTAAGGGAGTGCGTGTTAGGCAGGCAAATATTCACCTTTGCAAAATTATCAAACAGCTTCTAAAACGTTAATCGCTCTTCAGTCCTATTAGTGTTTTGCATAATCTTAAAGAAAAACTCATTTCAATATTTGTTAAAGATGGCAAAGAAGATCTCATTCAATGTAGGAGAAAGAGCCTCAGCATCAAATAGAATGAAGACAGGTGGTGATTAGTAACCAAGGGAGATGGTTGGAGGGGCGGGGGTGGTCAGTAGATGGAAAGTTACTATGGAAACAACAAGGCTCGGGGGATTCTTGTTTGACCTGCACAAAAGTTTCCAGCAGAAAACTGGATGATAAGATACTAAGAATGAGGTACGATCAATTTGATTAGGTATTGAGGCTGGAGATTTTTTTTTAAATACTTTATTTTTTTTTCTTCAAGTTACATCTCAGTTACAAACCTTCCCTATTCCCCCTTCCTATCCCACCCTTCCACCCTCTTCCCCCCAGAAGTTTCCCCTTTCAGTCCAACAGAGGCTGGAGAATTTTTAATGAAACTGACTCAGCAGGATTCTTGCCCAAACTGGACTAAACCAGATGTTGGCAGAGCCTGGGTAAAGACTTAGTCAAGAAGCCTGTACAGGTTTGGTCAAGGAGAGTTTTGTCTGGAAGCTTCTGCTAGTATGGATGTCCATCAACAAGTGGTACTGTTCCCAAGGACACAGTTAGTGAGCAGCCTGTACCTGCCTCCGTAAGTGAGTTTTCTTGTGTCAAGGAGAACCCTCAAGAGGTAGTTGGGCTGGAACCCTCTTGACAGCACTCTAACCTATAAAGCTGCATTGTGGGGAGTGAACTCCAGCAGTAACAGCCAGTGATATAGGAGCCTCGAGAATGGAGTTCAGAACCACCATTCATGTTCTGGGCAAATGTGTTTCCAGAACCCCTGGCCAAGACATACTTTGTTTAAACAGCAAAGTAACAGAGTAAGTCAGAACAGGACCATTTCATAAAACTGGCTGTACAGAAATTCAAAACACCGTCTGTGGCCATGCACACCACTCTGAGCCCACTTCAGTCTCAGAAGTTAAGCAAGTTGGACCTAGTTAGTACACAGTAAACGTGAAATTTCAAAACAAACCATAACAGGTATGAAAAATATGACACAGAGGAAATGTTTCATGTTGAATATGTATTAAAGTTGCTACAGGGAGAACAGGCAAAAATCTTTGTCAACTATTCATCCTATAGTTCATTATAATCTAAAACATATAAAGAATATAAAAATTACAACATTAAACCAAATCACCCAAGTGATAAATGGACAAATGAGTTGAAAAATTCTCAGAAGAAGCACAGACAGGCATGAGATGCTTCACCATCCGAGAAAAATGCAAATCAAGCTGCAGTGAGATTCCACCACCTCAGCCAGGGGAGCTAGCATATCATTAGAAAATAATTAGCAAGCAGTGTGAGAGGGTGGGCAATGCTGACCCTTGTACATAGTTTGTAGGGTGCAAATTAGTACAGCCACTGCAGAAACGAACATGGACATTCCTCAATAAAGCTAAAATGGAATTATTATATGATCCAAATATACCATTCCGGGGCCAGCTGAAGGGAACCTAAGTCGGTCCACTACAGAGATGTCCACCCAGGTGTGTTTATGGTGATGTTTCTATAATACCTCAGGTATGGGATCAACCTAGATGCCCATCAACAGTTCATAGATAGACAGATAGATAGTTGATAGACAGACAGACAGATACAGATAAATAGATAGAGACACATAGAAATGATACATAGGAGACAGATGGCATATAAACACAACATAGTTTCACTCAGCTATAAACAGAAACAAAACTCTGTCATCTGCAGGAATACGGCTAGAACTCAAGATCACTGAAGGCACGATTTTAAACTATTTATTGATATCTATAAACACCTTCCGACCAACCAACCCTAGCCACTTTAGAAAGGATACCAAAGTGTCCTGTGGCTGAGGTCCTTGGGGGCAACTGGGTCAGGAGTCCGTACAAATCATCCGATGGGGGCACAGTAACAGCTGCAATCTGCCTGCAGGTACCCCGCAATCAGCAGAAGCTGCAGTGGGGCTACAGTTTCTTAAAGTCTGTTTTTTCCCCCAAACCTCTGCTTGGCAGGCCTGGCACCATGTTCGGCCTCAGCCCTGGCACCCAGGCCTCTCTACCTGTCAGTCTCCACCGAATCTCCACGAGGCCGGAGCTGCTTTCCTCAGCTGGCCGGCTGAGGCTTTTGTCTGTCGAACCTCTGTAAGCGAAGCTTTATTAGCAAGTATATTTATTAATAACCATAAACTGTCATATTAGGCCAGTGGAGCGGCCAGTGTTGGCCTGGCAGGAGGCTTGTAGGCCTGGTGGGCCTGACTCGCCTTAGCTGGAGGCCTGAAACCCAAGGTGGCCTTTTGCCACCTGAAACTGAAACCTTGCTAGCAAATATTAATAACTATAAACTGTTATACTAGGCTGGTGACGCTGCTGGCAGCAGGCTGGTGGGAGGTCTGGTTCACCTTAGCTGGAGGCCTGATCTGTCCTGAGACCAAAGATGACCCTTTTCCCAATAATTAAATACACCAAGACCTTTTAATGTTTCAACCCTTAGGCCTTAGCTGGGGATACTCTCAACCACCCAATCCCAACCAGCCAGGTGGCTTGCTGTACCTTCAGAGTTCACACCAACACTTCCTTTTGCTCCCAGTCCTGGTGGGAAGAGAGCTTCCTCTGTAATCCCACAGTTCCTAAGTTCCTCCCAGAAAGTTCTGCCTTCCTTGTAGAAAAAAATATAACTAATTAAACTGTTTACCCAGTATTTATATTATATTTAGTTGATTTGCGGTGTAAATCCTTAATCCGCCATTATAAATGAATACACACAGACACAGGGTGGATCTTAACAAGCCTTGGCCTGGGTTGTGCAATCCTAGCCCATCTAAACTAGCTCATAACTCTATTACCCAAATGTGACCCCATATATACATATGTCCCTTTGGACTATTATTCTCACACTAGGTCAATGTTCCAGGCCACGTGGAAGGATCTTCTTTAATCTACCCCATGGCGTGTCTTCCTTGTTTGCTCCTGGCTTCTTCTCCAGCAACCTCTTCCCAAGATGCTCTGTATCTCTCTAAAAGCCCGCGAACCTTAGTCCTGCCTACCTCTGTCTTTGCCCAACCTCCAGGCCTGGGCATTTATTTAACCAATCAGAGTCAATTAAGTAACAGACAGTAAACAGGACCAATTAACATTTAGAATGCTTAACACCACTCCATCACTTCCTATACTCTTTCTGCCCAGCTAATTGGCTATTATCAGAAAGGGTGGTAACCAGATGGCTGAGCACTGAAATCAGCCTCTGAGAATCAAGTACCTTTCTCCAACAGGCCTCCCTGAATCTCCACACGGCAGGTATTCTGTCATGGCCTCTTCTGCCCGCTGGGAGTTGCTTGGGGCCGGTGCCACTCTCTGTGACTTTTCTTGGCCTTGACGTTCCGTTTGTGTGGCCTTGGTGCTGGCAGTTGCTGCCCCCTCATTTGGCATCATGGTCTCTGGGCAGCAGTTGTATTCTGAGGATAGCCTCCATGCTGGCTGTTTCCAAGTGAGCCTTTTAACCTTGGCTTCGCCCAACCTGGGCTCTGCCCAACCTCTGCCACAAGTTTTAGGATGAGTGGTGTAGAGAAGCAATGCCAAGCAAAAAGCCCTCTCCAGTTTTCCAGGCATTCCTTTTTACACACTCTCTCTAATTATGCATCAGGATGTTTTCTCATTGGCCAAACTTATGCCCTACTCCCGAGGTACACCTGTTGACCAAGACCATGTGCTCTCCCAGGAGTTCCCCACAGGTGCCAGACACCAGGCTCATTTTGTATGCCCCTTTTATGAGACTGTTTTTCAGAAGCACTCCCACAACTTTTACATATTAATTCAACACAACTGTGTTTCCAAAGAAATCCAAACCTCCATCACAGATCATTATATTATGAGAAATAAACCAGACTCAGAAAGACAAATATCACATTTCATATGTGAAATCTACAATTGCATTTTTTTAAATGAGAGAACGTGACATTGAAGTGGAGGCTATTGGGAGGAGGAAAGGAGTAGAAAGGGGTACAAGATGGGGCCATGGGATAAATATCGGCAATGCCCATACATAAAGTTTCATGAATCCATTATTCTCCATTCTTTCCTATTCTGTTTTCTGGAATAGTTTGGTGAGATTTGACTGCATTTGGATTTTCTTTGAAAGACACTTTGCTGCTGTTTCAGTCTCATTGGTCATTAAAAAAAATCTGCTAAAATTGTTTGTGTCTTCTTGATTTAATTTTGATAGGTCATATGTACCTATTTGTGCATTTCTTCCAAGTTTACAGCTTTATGGAACAACGCTGGTATGGTCTGAGTGTAAAATGCCCTCAGTGGACTCATGGGCTTCACCACTCAGTTCCTAGCTGGTGGCATTCTTTTGGGAAGCTGTGGGGCCCTTAGGAGGCACAGACTATGTAGAGGGAGCAACTGACACAGAGGCAGGCTTTCTGGCTTACAGCCTGGTCCCATCCCCACCCTGAGCACTCTGCTTCCTCTTGCTGCCACAGCTGCAAGCCACACCCACCGCCAGACCCACTTCTCCACGATGGGCTGCACCTCTCAAACTGTGAGCCAAAATGACAGCTTCCTCCCTTAAGTTGCTTCTTCCATGTATTTCGTCACAGTCATGAGAAAAGCCTGTGGCCTATACTATAATCCTATAGCAAAATATGAAAATATAAAACATACTGTCTTAGATAGGGTTACTATTGCTGTGATAAAAACACCATGATCAAAGCAACTTGGGGAGGAGAGGGTTTCTTGGGCTTACGCTTCCCTATGAACGTGAAGGCAGGAGCTGATGCAGAGGCCATGGAAGGGTGCTGCTCACTGGCTTGCTCCTTATGGCTTGCTCAGTCTGCTTTCTTATGGCACCCACGACCACCAGCCCAAGGATGGCACCACCTACAATGGGCTGGGCCCTTCCCCCTCATTAATTGCTAATTAAGAAAATTCTCTACAGGCTTACCTACAGCCTGATCTTAGAGGCATTTCCTAAATTGAGGCTCCCTCCTCTCTAGTGACTCTACCCTGTATCAGGTTGACTTAAACTAGCCAACACACATACTGTCTACATAAGCATCAGAAATAGCACAGAAAAAAATAGAGCTTGTATAAAAACATGAACACTACCAAACTCTGAATAGGGCTTGGTTTTAAATGCCCTATTTATATTTCTCAATATTTTCATAGTTTCGACAAATATATGTAACAGTAGTATAAAATTTAAAGGCTGATAGTACATTTCCAATAAGAATTTCTTTGGTTATATGCCAAGGCTTGGAACTGTTTATAAAGAGAATCAGGTAATGGTGAGTGTATCAGTCCCTGTTCTGCTGCTGTGACAAAATGTCTGGTTAAAGGAGAAGAGGTTTATTTTTAGCTCATGACTTTGGGGAATACAGTCCACAAGGTTGGGGAAGGCATGATGGAGTGGCTGGCCCCCAGGGCAGTGCGAGCTTGCGGCCCAGCTTGTTCACATTTTGGCAGATCAGAAATCAGCGGTCTCAGGCTGAATCAGAGGTAAACATGGCCTTCAAGGCCCACCCCCAGCAACCCACTTCTGCTAGCTAGGCCACTGGCCCAAAGGCTCTATAGCATCCCAAAACAGAGCCACATGCTAGGACCAAGTGTTCAAACATAGGACCCTGTTGGGGACATTTAAGATTCAAGCCATAATATTGAGTATTCGCTCTGTTTCAGAAGGGGTTCCCATTTAACTGACCACCTATGTGTGGTAAAACTGTGAGCAAACAACTTGACCTGTTTATACTTCCGTTTCCTCCTTTGTAAATAAATGCAATCATGACCTTTAATCCAAGGGGCTAAGGAGTAACTAGGTTAATGTATGTACAGTAGGGTCTGGAGAGATGGCTCAGAAGCTAAGGGTGCTTGCTGCTCTTGCAGAGGACCTGGGTTCAGTACCCAGCACCTACATGGGACCTACAACTGCCCTTATCTCCAGTTCCAGGGGATCTAATGCTCTTTTCTAACTTGTTCGGACACTTACACCTATATGATGCACATAAATTCACATGAGTACATATACATAGATAAATAATAAAATCCATGTACATCACATAAATGAAAAAGAAATGTATATATTATATAACATATTATATATATATATATGCACCCTTACCACCCCTGTGACAGTTCCTATTGTATAGAGCAAAAGAAAATGTTTGCCTCAGTTGCCTGGTACACTTCTCAAAAGCAAGGCTTGTTTTTAATACCTCCTTCCCAACCCCACCTCCTGACACAACCCAGTTCTACAACAGTGGTGAGCCTATAAAGCAAGAGGCTGAGCCTGTCTTGTGGCTCTAGCAGGATCATTCTCAGTCAGAGATGACCTGCCCAGTAAAAATATAGGCAACCTGTAAAAATAAATGTATAGGCAGCATTCAAATCATCACATTTTTAATGACAAATTATTATTATTTAATATTATTAATTAACGTACCCAAAAGAAACCTCTTGGCTTTTTACTGACTGCCATCTACTGGCAATATATGGAACTACCGGAGTCCATGGTTGTTAGAAGGACTTATCTGTCAAGGACCCAGGGCAACAGGATGGCTCTCAAGGGAAGCTGTGACATAGGATCAGAGCAAGGTGATATTGAGTCTGGAGACTTAAATGAGGACCTGAAATCAAGAAAGAGGAGGTGTTACAGCTCATTGGATCCTGTGGCAACAGTGGCAGTACCACCACCATTTGGCAAGCAGGGTCTTGCTTAGTAGAAGACCAGGGAGGGGGAGTTGTGGGGTGGAGGGAAGGTTCCTACACATCACACCCTCCTGAGGCAGCCCATATCCTCGTTATGAATTACCAAAGGCCTGGGTCTCAGGCTCAGATCTAGACAGCCTTGAGGATCATACCATTCTCAGATATTCCTTGAAAGTGGGCAGAGTGAACTTTTGGAATGGCGCCCCCCTGCCCAGTACTGGCTCTCCCTCCTCTGACCCCAAGAGTTGGCCGTGATCAAGGCCTGTGCCTTAATCTTCATCAAAGAACAGCCCTCTTCCTGTAGAGCCAACACTCACAGAACAACAAGGAGGCAAGGAAGGCAATGCAGACTTTCAAAGTGCAGTAAGTACAGTTGCTCCTCCCCTGCCAAGCCTTCTCAATCTCCCCCTTCAACCAACCAGATCTAAAATATTTGGGGAAAACTGTGCCTGTTGTGAGCTTGCACAGACTTTGCCTAATCAACACAATTATTTTGACAACTGTTTACATAGCGTTGAATTGGGGATTATAAGTAATCTAGAGGTTTCAAAGCACAGACAGGGAAGTTCATAGGCTACGTGAAAACAATATACCATTCACGTAAGGAACTTGAGAAACCTTCATTCTTAGTAGCCAAGAGGTAACTTCTTGGAACACCTCCCCTCCAGGATACTGAAGGACAATTCTTCTAGGTGCATAATTTAGGGGAGAGTGGTAAACACTGATGGGTCTTGAATAGGATGCTCGAGAATGCCACTCTGAGGGCATGACTGCGAGACAGAACTAAATGACAGAAAGCATCAAAGAAGGCAGCGGACCAATACTATCGGCTTTTCCAAAACAGTGAGCAGGTTGGGCACAGGGCAAACCCATCCAGGGTGAGTGTGGGAGAAAGTTCCATTGCAGCTGGGGTTTTCCCTAAAGGAGCTTGCAAGCCGATGGATTTTATTCTAACTGTACCGGAGTGCTTGAAGTACTAACTATGAATCTAGATCTGATTTAGCTTTTTAAAAAATTGCTCATGGTCAGACAGGGTGGTGAAAGCCTTTAGTTCCAGTACTTGGGAGGCTGAGACTCTCTGAGTTCCTGGGCACCCTTGTCTACATAATGAGATAATATCTTAGGGAGAGGGAAAGAGAGATTGGGGGGGAGGACAGGGGAGAGGAGAGAGACAGAGACACACACAGAGAAAGAGAGACAGAGACAGAGGGAGAGAGGGAGGGAAAGAGACAGAGAGAAAGGGGGGGGGAGAGAGAGGAGAGATTATTCTCCTGTCACTAGGGGGAAATTAGTAGGAGGGAGGTAAGAGTTAAAACCGGTGAGGTAGCTCAGCAAAGTGCTTGTTACAGAAGCACAAGGATCCCATTTGGATCCTCAGAACCTACATAAAAAAGCTGGGCACACAGTACTTATCTGTAACTCCAGAACCGTCAGAAGATTGCAAGTCCCTGGTGGTAAGAGGCTGAGTAGGACACCAAATATCAACCCCAGGATCCCCCCTTCTCTCTCTCTCTCTCTCTCTCTCTCTCTCTCTCT
>CAJQZJ010033456.1:1980934-1995375 GCA_907164525.1 Lophiomys imhausi | reverse complement strand
TTCTTTCTTTCTTTCTTTCTTTCTTTCTTTCTTTCTTTCTTTCTTTCTTTCTTTCTTTCTCTCCTCTCTCTCTCTTTCTTTCTTTTATCTCTCTCTTTCTTTTTTTTTTTCCTGACACAGGTTTTCTCTGTTTAGCCCTGGCTGTCCTTGAACGTACTTTGTAGATCAGGCTGGCCTCAAACTCAGAGATTCGCCTGCCTCTGCCTCCCAGATGCTGCAACTAAAGGCATGCACCACCACCGACTGGCTTCAGCCTGCTTTTTTTTTTATAGAACCCAGGATCCACAATGGGCTGGTTGGAAAATGCCCTACAGCTAGATCTTATGAGGGCATTTTCTTAACTGAGGTTCCCTCCTTTCAGATAACTCAGTTTGTGTCAAGTTGGCATAAAACTAGCCAGAAAAGACAGAAACCAGGGCAAGTGCGTGGTGATGGAAATGACAGGGAACATAAAGTTGGATTGGACCAACATTGTTGACAAGGGTCCACAGAGCAGATTCCCCATCTAATGCTGGAGCTCACATTCCAACAGTATGGACTGTTTGGCTGGCTGAATCAGGACTCAAAAAAGGCCCACAGTGAGTGTTCCTAGCATGAGTATTTGTCGATTCTCCCTGCCTTGCTGCAGAGGAGAGGATTTGCATGCTCAGAAAGCCTGGGTAGTGTGATGCTGTGAGATGTATATTTGGTCCTCTTCCTGCTTCCTGCCACCCAATTCCTCAAACCCTTGGACTCCTCCGTAGTGCCTTTCCATGCTAAGGAGTGGAGTGAAGGCTAGAAACTTATGAGTAGGATAGGTAAAACAAACAAACAAACAAACAAACAAACAAAAAACAAAAATCCTGCTGTCAAAGAACTACAAGCCCCCTACTGAAAACTCATCTTCTAACAGAGCCCCCAGGTGCCTGGATTCCAGAATAGTATCTGATACAAAGAACCAGGCTCTATGGAGTTTTCCTCTACCATTTTCCTTAGGCCATTTAAAAACATTATCCCAGTCAGACATGGTAGCACACACCTTTAATCTCAGCACTCAGGAGGCAGAAGTAGGAAGATCTCTGTGAGTTCAAGGCCAGCCTGGTCTCCAGAGTGAGTTCAGGACTGTCAGGGATGTTACACAGAGAAACCCTGTTTTGAAAAACCAAAAACCAAACCAAACCAAACCAAAATTATCTCCCAGTCACATTTCAAAGTGAGGCCAGGTGATCCCATACCAATTTTTATTTCCTAATGTGTATGTGTGTGCATACATGTGTTTACATGTTCATGGGAGGTGCACATGTGTGTGTGTGTGGAGGTGTGGCATCCAGTAGATAACCTTGTATAAGCCTCAGGAAGGCCATCCTCCTCCTTTTAGACAGAGTCTGTCACTGGCCTTGGGATCACCTGGTAAGGAGAGGCAGCCTGCTAGGTACGTTCTGGAGTCCTTCTGTTCCCCGTTTCGGTGTTTGGATTCTAGCCAGTCAACAGGCAACAACTTACTTGGTTCTGGACATCAAATCAAGTTCCGATTGTAAGAAAAGCGCTTTACCAATCCAGCTATGCCCTGTCTCCTATGCAGCAGCCTCACATACCACCATACAACGGCCATTTGCAGGATCCACCCCAAACTGCAGGCTTGTCTAAGCAAGGCTGGAATGAGGTCATTTTATGGGCCACACTAGACTCCCTTATTTTCCTTACATCATTTTTCCTGTAGCCTCAGCCATCCCTAAAATATTCTCACTACCCATGTCTGCCTTCCCTCCATCTCTCTCTCCTTTCCTTTCTTCTCCTTTCCTCCCTTCCCCTTTCCCCTCTTGGTTAATTAGGCATCAGGCTAGAGGCTGATCATGCCACACCCACCTGCAACAGCCATTTCTAGAGCTCCTTTTAGACCCGTCTTCTAACCCAGCCCCCATGTACCTGGTTTCCAGAAGAATAGTTGGCTTCCTAAGTCTCATTTCCCAGGGTACCAGACTCCAAGGAAGACATCAGAAGGCTACCAAATGGTACATTTACACAATGGAATACTACTCAGCCATCAGAAACAACGAAATCATGCAATTTGCAGCTAAATGGATGGAACTAGAGAAGCTCATCCTGAGTGAACTAACCCAGACTCAGAAGGATGCACATGGCATCTATTCACTTATAATTGGATTTTAGCTATACAATACAGGATAACTATACTACAGCCAATGCACCAAAGGGAACATGAACATAGACTTTGTTTCCTGTCAATGAGACACTTTGCCCTAGTGGTGCTGCCTTGTAGGCCCCCAGTGTATGAGGAGGCTCTTGGCCCTCATATGACTGCTGAACAGGGGCGGGGGACTGTTATGTAGGAACACTTCACTCCAGAGGAGTGGGATGGAAGGGATAGGGGGTAGAGGGTGGGAAGGCGGGACTGGGAGGGGTTGAAAGAGGGCACTGTGATGGAGATGTAACCTGAAGTAATAAATAATGAATAAACATGAAAAAAAAAAAGAAGGCTACCAAAGGCATATGCCCTCCTTTATAGTGGGTGCACTTTAATTGACTGTGGCTCTCCTCCCTACTGGAGCCCCAGACAGGAGCTAGCAGAGAACAGGGATTCTTGGGATGTGTAAATGGATGCTTAGGCATCAGAGTGCCCACAACCAGGTAGAGGCAAAAGAGGCCCTAGAGCTGGAGAGCAGAAGTCCAGCTCCCAAGCATCCCAGTGAGCACCTACCCCACTCATGGTGAGTCATTGTGGCTCGCTAGTGCAGAGGGAACCACAGGAGGAAGCTTGTGTGTGGTCCTCGCACTTTTGTCTCCAATTGATACTCAGTTCACATCTGAGGTCAGTAAGTTGCATAACCAAGATTTTTATGGCATTTCAGAAGAGACTGCCTGTGGCAGGCTTCAGGGTAAGTGATGCCCTGGCATCCTTCAATTCACCCCTGATTCACACTTTGTAATTGCTGCAATTTTGAAAATGGAACTCAAGAACATCAGCACCCACAGCAGAGGCTCAGTTAACAGTACCTCCCCTTCTCCTTCAGCCCAGACACCCTGGACCCAGTGGGGAAACAAAAAAGCACAGCATTCAACGTGTATCCAAACAGCGTTGGATGTGAGGAGGTGTAACAGCCACGTTTAATGTAACCGAACTGCTTTTACTTAAATACACCTACAGTTTCAGCACCTGGTACAATAAAGCTAATTTAAGAAGAGCAGAACACTCCATATTTTCAATGTACATGAATGCGGCCCAAAGGCTGGGGGTGAAGATGATAATTTTCATGAAGGCCTGGTCAGTGTTTTATGCCTTGCCCCTTGAGGACAACACAGGTGAACAATTTTCAGTGCCCATCTCCCATGGGGACAGCAAAGACATACAGCCTTTACTGGCTTAGCTAAGGGGTGCTATTCTACCTTACATTTGGGACTGTGAGCTGAAACTTTTCACCTATCCTAAATTCTCCTGCATGGAAGTGGTTGAAGACCCTGATGAAATCCTGGCAATACAGCATGTACCATAGGCATGTACTCGGGTACCAACATCATGGTGTTTTTGGCTACATGGAAAGATGGGTTGGAAACCTTCCTGGATTTTGTTTGGTTGGTTGAATGAGACAAGATCTTCCTATGTGAGCCCAGCTGGCATTGTACTTGCTATGTAGCCTATGCTGGCCTTGAACTCCCAATCCTTCTGCCTCCTCCTCTCAAGAGCTGGGGTTATAGGCATGTGCCACCATGCCTGACTTGCTTTTCTAAGGAGACAAAAATCAAAGCAAAGAAAGAGACAAAAACATCTTAAGCATTCGCCAAAAATGCCCATTTGCTAAAGAATAGCAAGTGCAATTTTCTTTTCGGTGCCTGACTCGATATATTCCTGTAAAATAACTTACAGAGGTTTATACCTTTGGGGCCATGAAGCATTTCTCCTAGTGAATACAGGGCTGTTCTTTTTTTTTTTAAAGTAGGAGGTGTCTCTGTGGGTATCACGGACCTGTTCTTTTCCCATCAGCTCTAAGTTGCCTTTGTTATTTCAGTGACAAGATGCAGGGTGTGCGTTGACTCCCATCACAGTGCAGGCTCACTAGGTTCCAGGGTGAGGTCAGTCCTGGGGTGATAACATTGACAAAGCAGGCAAAATGACAGCACATAAAGTAGGACAGATGCTGCGAGGCACAGTGGGGGGGAGGGGCAGACAGATTCTGGGGCTGAGGGGAAGTGAAGAAGGCTGCTCTCCAGGTCAGGGTCAGAGAAGGTAGCAGGAAATCTGGGGCCTGAGGTTTAGAATGGCCATCCAGGAAAAGAGTCATAAAACACACCACACAGACAGTTACAGCAGGGTCAGTACCCAGCGGGGCAGCCCAGCCAGTGGATAGAGATGAGTGGGTTGGAAAGGAGTGAGATACCACTTGGGTCAGAACTTGAGTGTACTGGCACTAAGAGGCACGAGAGACCATGAAAAGACTTAAGCAAGGAAGTTATACCATTTGCAGTTTCGAAAGTCTTCTTTTGATGGCTGGGATGGATTCCCAAATGAATAACCATTAATAATTAATAATTAGTTATCCATTGCTAAAACCAAGTACCTGAGTCAAGGCAGCTGCGTATTACATGGCGTCCAGCAAGCTGAGGCTGTTGAATTAATGATGGTAGAAGAGTTGAAATGTAGCCTTCAATCTGCTGCAACTGTTGCTATACTTGCAGGGAAGGAGGCATAAAATCTGACCCAGTGTACTAGAATGTAATGAAATACACATTTCACATACAATGTGTATTTTTGTTTAAAAAAAAAGATTGTATGATTACAGATCTGCAATATATTTGACAAAGGCGAGGAAGTTGACTGTAGGATTAGCTTTGCACTGAATACAAATCATTCTATTTTGGATGCATCATATCTGAAGTGATGACAAGACAGGGCTCCGGAACTCTCTCACCAACAGCTGAAGATTATGGAGTGGAGCTTGGGTGACAGACAAGGGGCTGGAATAGAAGGTAAAGTTTTAGGAGTTATCTGCAAGTAACTGGCACACTACAGATGAAGGTCAGAGTAGCAAGGGCTGAGACTTGGGCCAGGGCAGGGATAGAGGACAGAAGTAGGAATGAGCAACATCACTTCTGACCTCCAAGAACTTGACATCTTGCTGGAAATACTAATTATGCACACTGTGAAAGACTGAGGGATGACAGGAGACTATAAAAATGATGATAAGGGATACCTCATTATGAGTCATGGTTCAGGGGATGCCCCAGTTGCTTCCAAAAATAACGTAGGCTATTGCAATTGCTCTTGGTTGCCTAACAGAAACTACATGAGAAGACCTGACCGGTAAAGGCACACACATGAGTTGTAGGACATAGAGAAATTCAACTGGAATTGACCTGAAAAATTTCTCTGTGCTAGCTAGTTTTCAAGGTGCTTGAAGGTGCTATTTGGGGAGAAAAATTCATCGATGGTGTTACCCAATGGTGAGCTCTGCATGTTACAATACTGACCTGCCAGATGAGGTATAACCACTGGTGAAAAACAGGTGCCATAAGGGTAACTAAGAACTTTTGAGATTGAATTTGAGGACTGCCCCATGGGAAGGGATATATTTCTGGTAGTGTAAACCTGCTCAAAAACCCATGGCTCAAAAGGTCATAGGCCCTAGGGATGAAAGTATGCTCTTTGTTGTCTTGCTAAATGGACCTGGTGACAAACTGCCCTCTAACTACTTATGTTCACACATATGCATTAGTGCTGCCTTCAACCTTGGCCAACAAGCTTCTCTCTGCAGTGATCAGCAGTTAATACAAAGACCAGTAATTGATCAAAGTGCTGAGAGTAAGTGTAACTGTTGAGTGCTCATCCCTACAGAAGACATTGATATCAACCTCCCCACCACCATCACCACCACCACTACCAAGGCTCAGGGAACCAAGAGGTGATGGAAAGAATGCAAAAGCCCAAGGTTGTTTGGGAGTGCTGTGAATGCTGCCTTTTGGACATGGCATGGATGTTGCACGCATAATTCGCAGCAGCTGGGGTCACCCACACAAGATCAAGTCAGCAATAGAAGTCAAGATTCCAACAGGCGGCATTAACTAGACCCGGAGGGTTACAAAAATAAATAAATAAATAAATAAAACATGGAAACAAATGGGAGGAGATGAATGGGGAGTTTGGAGCTGGTCTGGGGAGTGTGATGGTGGAGCTGGGGTTGGATATGATCAAGATGCAATGAGCATACCATGAGAATTGTCAAAGCAGTTGAGGCTCTAGGGTGATGTAGGCTCTTTGGCTCCTAAGTGTCATGGGAAGTCAGAAAGAGAGACATCTTGAAATGGAGCAGCTCTGCGGGGCTTTCTGAGAAGAGGCAGACACTGGGTCTGGGGGTCTTTGTTTGGCCCAGAGATGTGTGTATAGGAACATGTGTTAGGGGAGACTCATCAGCCACAGAAGAGAATGCATGTTGTTCAATCCTGTCCAGTTGGAACCCTTTCCCCCAACACTGCCTCTCCCTCTCACCCACATCTTTATTTCTCTGTCCTTCCCACAAACATTCCCTTTGAACCATCCTGGGTTTCTTTCTGCCCAGACGAGCCTTCCATTCCCTACCTGCTGCTGTGTTTTCTGGAATCAGCACCACCTTGGGTGATCCCACCTGCTAAGAGCCAAGGTCAGTATCTCAGCTTTCATAGTCTCATATCTGAAAGTTCAGATACATACTGTTTATTCATCCATACACCAAGCTGATTCTCCAGTTAGATTGTAAACCCCCTGCTATCAAAGTTTGCTTAGGGATAGGCCAGATGTGGTGGGTCATCACACCTTTAATTCTGGAACTCAGGAAGTAGAGGCAGGTGGATCTCTGTGAGTTCTAGGCCAACCTGGTCTACACAGTGAGTTCTAGACCAGCCAAGAATACATCTTGAGATGCTGTCTCAAAAACAAAGAAACAAACAAACAAACCAAAACAAAAAGCAAACAAACAAAAAAGGCCAGTTGCTTGGGGATTAGGGGCAATGTCTACTTGTTCTTGTTTTCGTACTTGTCTATTAGCCTAGAGCAGATGTGGAAGTAATGCTGGCCGTTCACTTCCACAGGATTTGTGATGCCATTTGAGATTGGTGACCATAGCCAATGCCTCCTCATCCTGATTTCAGGCATGTTGCTATGATAGCAACTCCTCCATAGCCTGGGTTCCCTCTGGTGGTCTCACTGCCTGGACTGAAAATTACGTTCAGCAGCAGGACTGTTGAGCTCATTTCTGGGAGAGCTTAAGAAGATATTTGTCTCATTTAATTTCCCTCCCCCAGACTGGCTAGAGAAAAGACAACCTTCTCTTTCCTTGATAATAGAAAAGTTCCTTTTGATAAATATGTCCTTTCAACATCTTTCAAAGGGACATACATGTTGAGGTTGAGTCTGTTACTGTAGGTAAATGCAAATTAGTGGCTCGGAAGAGAGTGATACAGAGAGTTAAATCCCTGACTTGCCTGGCTACCTGATCCATTTGTGGGGTGGGTGATGTCCTTAGTCTCTTTGGTTCTGGATTCTATTTGTTGTTGTTGTCCCCCCCCCCCCTTTTTTGCTGATAACAGGGGCAAGGAGGAGAAAGTAGGAAGAGAGTGGGAGGTGAAGAAAAGGAGAATGAAGGAGGGAAAAAAGCAAGAGAAGAAAGAAGATAAAGAGGAGGAAGGAGGAGAATGAAGCAGAAGGAGGAAGAATAAGAGTAGGGAGAAGGAAGAGGAAGAGAAGTTGTAGGAAGGGGAGGGGAGGAGGTAAAGCGGAGGGAGAAGGAAGACAAGAAAGAAGAGAAAGAGGAGGAAGATGAGAAAGAAGACGAAGAAGAGGGGGAAGAGGAGGAAGAGGAGGGAAAGAAGGGAAAGGAGGAGGAGGAGCGCTAAGTTTTGTCCTTTTGAGTGAAATGTACATGCCTGGCCTATTTGAAGGAGTTGATTTTAGAGTCTGGAGTGATTTCTGTCATATCAGCCTCATTGTCCCTGCTTCTGGTAGAGGGACATGAGCTGGAGATGTGTCTGTGCCCCTAGAACATGTTCCCGTCTTCTCCTGATGACTCATGCTGTGGTGACCCCTGGTTGCCCTTGCTGTGAGGATGGGTGGAGACATGGCCACTGGGGTCACATCTCTCTGTACACTGACCTTCACACTCTGACTTGGTTTTAGAGTACAGATCTCCAGAGCCAGAACAAACAAGCCTGTCAAATGGAAACTTGTGAATGTTCCACATTGAAGGAGTCGCTGAAAAAGAGATAAGAGAAGATGCCTGCTGCAAGCATAAAGCCCAGATAAAACTCTAACCAGACAGCTCCTTACACACCCGGCACTGTTCAGTCCTGCTCCCTGGGAGGTATCTGGGGCAGCTGAGTGTCCCTGTGCTCAAGAGGTTGGGGATTCAGAATCCCTGTCATCAAGGCACCTCTCAGGGGTGAGGTCCCTGGGTTTGAATACTACCAGTTGCTGTTAGGGAAAGAAGATAAAGGACACTGTGATAAGACAAATTATCATACTGAAGTCATGATTAAGCCCGACAGCAATGTCACTTTAAATGAGCTGGACAGATCCACCTTCACTTGGAGCCAAGTAACAAGGGAAGGGATGACACTAAAATCACTGGGGTTGAAGTATTCCCACGGAGAAAAATGAGAAGGGGTGCCCAGCCAGGGGAGAACTCTGAAAGCGCTCGTGGCAGCTCCTTGGTTGTATATTTAAGAGGATCATCTAGGAAATTCTCAACCTGGATGTTACGACACTTTTGGGGATCAATGTCAACATCCCACATGTCAGATATGTACATTAAGATTCATAACAGTAGCAAAATTACAGTTATGAAGTAGTAATGAAAATAATTTTACGGTTGGGGGTCACCATAACATGAGGAACTGTATTAAAGGGTCAAAGCATTAGGAAGGTTGAGAACCACTGCCCCAGCAGCTGAGCCAAAATGTGCTTGCCTCTATTTTCTTTTTTAAAATTAATTTATTTATTGCTTCAGGTTACATCTCCATCATAGTGTCCTCTTTCGACTCTTCCCAGTCCCGCCCTCCCACCCTCTACCCCCTAACCCTTCCATCCCACTCCTCTGGAGTGGAGTGTCCCTACATGACAGTCCCCGACCCCAGTTCAGCAGTCATATCATTTCTTTACCAAGTGAACAGCAAGGTATGTTTGAGGTGATGGTAGCTAGTGAAGGCAGACATGTGTGAGAGCTTAGAAACTGCGATTTTGAGCACCCATCCGTCTATAAATAGCAACTCAGATGAATTCATAAGGTAATTAATTGCAGGAAGCTGTTCAGCAATCTCTGTATCTTCTTTTCACATTGACAATGGAGACACTGACTAGCGATGCTACCCTTTCTGGGATCCAAGCCTATGATGTCACACAAATGAAAGGGAGTGCCCAGATAACTTTCATCATTGCAAATAACCACCCACTAGCCCAGAGGTACACTCCCTGTTGTTTCCTTGCCTCAAGTCTTTGGAAGAGGAATAGCACCCGCCTTTCAGAAGCAGATCCCACAAGAGCTCAGTAGACTTCCTCAGCACCAATCTCTCCACCATCACAGGTAATTGGACAATTTACTGTCTTTGCCAAGGCCTGATGCTGGCCAGTCATCCCCTGAAGTCACCCTGAGTCTTTCTGCAGGATATACAGGAAGTCATGAGCTTGTGGAGACTCCTGTGCATAGGCAGGAAGAAGTCTGACCAAGCAGAGACATGAAGCCTGGGAGCTGAGGCCCAAGTTCACAGATACACATGGAACTCATTCTGACTACACAGGCCAGTTCAAGAGAGTTTGGGATAAAACTTCTGAGAAACACCCACATACTTTGGGTAAGTTAAAAGATTAGAATGTTCCAGATGCTTGATTTTAAGAACCATTCAGACTTTACCAAAGGTACTCTAATCTTTACTAATGGAGGGGGGAGTCTTCACTTTTGATCAGAGTCAGTTTATAGCAGAACAGTGACCCTGGTCCTAGATTCTTGTAGACAGAAACTCAATCCCAAGAGACTCCACCTTAAAAGTCCAATTAGGCAAGGTGCACAAAAGGGCCAGCTTCTTGGTGGCTCCTTCCAAGCAAGAGACAGTACCCATGCTTGGTACTTCATGAGTCTCTCTTTGGGGACCCTCCAGAAGTGACTGACTCTGAACTGCTCCAGGCATCCTTGCTGCAAAAATGACAGTGTTCACAAACCTTCTACCTACACAATGTCCGTAACTCAATGAGCAGTGGTGAGCACATGCACCTGCTGTATTGGTGACAGAGCAGAGTTACCGTGAGTCAGCCAAAACCTTGGTGGTGGCGGCTTTTCCACCCTGCCTTGTACCTGGAATCCAGGCTTACAGGCAAGCCTGATGCTCCTCGCTCCTGGTAGTTTGCTGGCTACAGAGCCCTAGCAAAGCCAAGGCATGATCAGTGACGGCTGCTGGGCATCAGACCACCGCCCCCCAGAGGAATGCTGCCTCTGTAGACTGGCTCAGCAGTGCTTCCACTGCTAAGGATGGACTCATTAGCTTATTTTCCCATCAGTGTAGCAAAATACCCAGCAGAAGCAACTGGAAGGGAAGACATTACTGGCTCATGGTTTACAGGGATCCAGCCACCACAGCAGAGACTTCATGACAGCAGGCAGCTCCCTGCCTCTTCCTATCTTGGGAAACCAGTCAATGGAGAGAGAGTCTTTTCTTTTTTTTAACTTTTTTTTTTTTTTTTTAAATTTTGAGACCCCAGCTTAGGGGATGGTATCATTCATGTTCATGATAGGTCTTCCTTCCTCCGTTAATCCTCTTTGGAAACACCCTCACCGAAATACTCAGAGGTGTGTCTCTCGGGCAATTCCAAATCCAGTCAAATTAACAATGAAAATTACCTATGACATAGTCTGTTCAGATGGCATTTAATAAAATGCTGAGGGCCTTTCCCCTCCCTTTTCATCTACCTTCCTAAATGTTTGGTATGCTAACTTGCCTTGAATCTGACAAATTACCTGAGACAAACAATTCCTAAGGAGGGAAGACTTGCGCTTTCAGAGCAGTGTTTTACAACCTTCCTAATGCTGAGACCCTTTAATACAATTCCTCATGGTGCGGTGACCCCCAACCATAAAGTTATTTACATATCAGCTATGTGACCCCTGTGAAAGGGTCATTGGGTCCCCAAGGGGCTGAAACCGGCAGGTTTAGAATTGCTGTTTTAGAGGATTTGATCCCTGGTTTCCTGTGGTAGTAGAGTACTTCATGGTGGGGTATGAGATAAACAGGTCTGCTTATCTCATGGCAGCTGGGAAAACAAAGAAGAGACCCCATCCTAATATCACTCTAGAGCAAGCCTCCAATACCCAACTTCCTTCCACTAGGTTTCACTTCCTGAAGGTTCTACCACCTCCTAGTAGAGCCATTAGCTGGCAGCCAACATGTCCCTCCTTAGGGGGACATCTAAGATCTGGGCTACAAGGGCTGGAGATATGACTCAGTGGTAGAGTGTAATCACCCATCATGCATGAGGCCCCAGGTTTGATATCTTCTCCTCATGCCCCCCCCCCCCCCCCCAGTCCATACCATAGTTCTTGAGAATCCACACTCTGGAGTCAAGGCTTGGAGGCTGACTTTTGTTTACTTTTGTAGCCCTCAGAGCTCTGTGATACAGTGACCATCCTACCTACTGGCCATGCCGATACTGGAGCTACATGCTTGCTCAGCTGCCTCCTTGCTGTGGATAAGCTGCTTCATTCTGTATGCCTCAGTTTCCTTCTGGATATAATAATAAGTTGCCATGAGAACTGAGTCTCCCACGTGAGGATTTCATAAGAATGCCTGTCACACACAAAGCAACTATTTAATATGGAGAGCAGCTAAGCAAATCTCATGTACAGCTGCTGGAAATGTAAAGATTTGGATTTAATTCTTTCAAATTGATTTTCTATTCCCTAGAAGTCAGAGCAATGTCTCCCACATAGATTGGATATATATATATCCACATAATATCATTATCCTTAGACTACTTCCCCCAAAATATGGTGATCAGTGATCTAAAAAATGGCTTTCTTACTGATCAGGGGTTCCCAAGACTGAGTTTCTGAGTTTGTGTTACTATCCAGGACAAGTGACCTTACCAAGACACTCTAAAGAGAGTGACCCAACATATGCCAATCACAGAGCAGGTACTTACATGTGGTACTTCAACACATGGTCGATGGATCAGGCCTGTGTGGTATTTGTGTAAAATCTCTAGTTCCTTAAGCCTTCTCTATGGATGGAGGGTTCTTTTTTGTGTCCTTCTGTAGGCCATACCTTTCAAACACTGAGTTTTGCTTAAACTTTATAATAGAGGGGAACATGGATGGGCAGAACTTACAGTGTGATAAATGCAATGTGCCAATCAAAGTAGACTCAAAATGCAGCCTTCAGGGACATGACCTCCCCCATAGTTTAGGATAAGAAGTGGGGAGTAGGGTCTGATTACAGCAATGAACAACGCTCACAGTAGACTGTGTCTGGGCAATGAGCCAGGCCATCCACGAGATGGTCCTTTGCTCATCTGTCAGCTGACCCACACCCAGATCTAGTTTCAGCCCAGTCAGCAATGGGTTCCCTATGTCCTCTCAGTTAATCCTGGTGCTGAGCATGGGGCATTTGGGCGGCTTACACGTGAAGAACGCTTCAGGGGCCATGGTATATTTCATTACAGTCTATGCAGTGATTGATTCAGGCACTTTGAAAAAGTGCTGATTTTCAAGGATTAAGAGCCACATGGGGGCTCTTTGGAATGCCGAGTTGGCATAGATACCTAACTGAAAGCATCTTCTGTTCTGAAGGTTGATACCCAGAGAGAAAATCCTCAGTAATGAGCTACTTTTGTGGCTAAAGTCAATAAAGATGCAAAACCCCCACATTTTCAACACTAATATCCTGTGTTTTACAGAACTTCAGAGCTCTTCTGTTTTGCCTATGTTTTATTGTATTTATTTATATTTTTTCCGGTGAATGAGAAGCCTGAAGAAGTGAAGTAGCTAGTCTGGGCATTATAGAGTGGGTCCTCCAAAGGTCATAAGACAAAGGTTTTCCTGTCAGCCCATGGTGCTATCATGAGGTAGTGGATTTTTTAGGAGTGAGGTCTGGTGAAAGGAAGTTAGGTCAATGGGAGCATGCCCTTGAAGGGGCTGCCCTGACTTGTGGTTGACATGTGAAATGTCCCCCATAGACTCGTGTTTCTGAACACTGTCCCCCGGAGAGTATGCCTCTTGGGAAAACTGTGATACTTTTAAGATATTAAACTTTACTAGAAGAACTGGGTCACAGAGTGTCCCACTTCCTGCTCCTTCTCTGCTTCCTGACTGTGACTAAGATGTCACCACTGACCTATGCCTTCCCATCATGATGGAATGAGCTCTTGAACTGTGAGCCAGAATCAACCCTTTCTCCCCTAAGTTGTTTTTGTCACAGCAATAGGAAAAGAAGCTAACACAGGACCTCTGCCACTTCCTCTCTTGCTTTTTGCTTCCTGATTACTATGAAACTGCCAAACAATAGGCTGTTGATCCATGGACTGAAGCTTTTGGAAATGTCAAAGTAATCATTCCTTCCTTCCTTATACGCTGTTTGTGTCAGGCAATTTGTCAGTAAGGGTCAGTTTCTCTGTTGTGAGAAATACCTGAGGTGAACAACTTAAAGGAAGATTTATTTGGACTCACAGCTTCACAAGCCTCAGTCCATCACAGCAGGAGTATGTGCAGGAGAGCAGCTCACATCATGGTGGCCGGGAAGCAGAGAGAGAATGCCTGCACTACAGGCTTTTCTCTTATTCCTCTTTGATTTCATTAGGACCCCAGCTTTCATGAAGATATTACCCACATTCATGGTGGGTCCTTTCCCTTAGCTAATCTTCTCTGGAGATATTCTCACAGACTCACCCAGAGATTTGCTTTCCAAATCTCCTAGCTGCTTCTCAACGCACTCAAGGCGACTTTTGAGATTATGACAATCCCCATCATCGTTAATAGTAACCAAGAGCTAAGACAGGCACCTTACAAAAGAATCAACATAATGCACTTGCTACTCCAAACTCAACATTTAAAACTGAAAATGTTTTATGGTGCTAGCATCAGAATATTTGGGCTATTTTAAATTGTTTATTTTTCTTTAATGGGTTATTTTGAGTTCAGCACCCACATCAACCAACACTCCCACATAACATCTTACTAATTCATATTCTACTATGTCTGAGTACCATAGAATGTTTTCTAAATGGACAAAATACCCTCTAAATTATGTCTTCAGGAGATTCCACGATGGGGGAATGTCACATGCACTGACCTGACACTGCTCCACTGGGGAAGAAGCCCTGACATTTCATTTATTTTTCGAAGTGGCTGCCACAAATTACAGTAACTACCTCCAGCTAAATGCCAGATTGCCCCCCAAGAACAGTGAGGAAAGGTAATTCCCGCTCCTGCCTTCCACTTGTC
>CAJQZJ010033456.1:1950493-1968193 GCA_907164525.1 Lophiomys imhausi | reverse complement strand
GTGTGTGTGTGTGTGTGTGTGTGTGTGTGTGTGTGTGTGTGTGTGTGGTCTGCATGAGTGTAGGCACATATATCATGGTACATGTGTGGAGGCTGAAGAACAACTTTGAGGAGTCAGTTCTTTCCTTCCACAGCGGGTATTGAAGTCTGCTCATCAGGCTTATGCAGCAAGTACTTCTATCTGCAGAGTGATCTTGCAGGCTCATGTCTTTTCAATTTTATTGACATTTTTTCATAGTGTGATCCGAGTGTTTTCCATGAAGATGTTGCTTTCCAAGACTTTCTTCTGGAGTCATCTTTTCTTTCAATGTTCAAGAAAAGTGGTGGGATTGAAGGCTAAGTGTGATGCAGCCCAGCAGTTACTTGTCTTTTCCTAGGAAGATATGAACAGATATCTGTTCACCCCAGATAGGGCATTGACAATGTACTAAAGAAATGATTTACCAAGTCTAGCTTGGTGAGCTTATTGGGATTATCTGTATGATCATGGGTGAGAGATTACTTATAGAAGCATGAATGACCTCAACATGGAGAGGACTCATAAAAGCTGGAAATCTGGAGCTTGATGCACAATTTGGTGGTAGCTCAACAAGTCGGATAACCTCTTCCAGGTAGTTTAGCCAGTTTGAGTCTCCTCAGCAATCATTACAGCTTGGGGAAGGCGTCTCACAGATCTAGTCAATTTCAGGGACTTCCTGAGACTTATGAGTTGTTTACTTCCTGAGTATCATTAGGCCTCCCTTTAGAGCTTCCCAGGTCTTAATGAATGTCCCTACAGGATAGAATGTTCAAAGCCAGAAAAAAAATTGCTACGCAACAGCTTCCCATAAAGCACATGGATATTTTTGAGTACTTTTTATATTTTAAAAATGAATTGCTGCATGTCTATAAAGTACATAGAGGTAAGCCATTTTCAAGAATCCATATCCAGTGGTTTTTCTTTCACTTCACTAATCTCTAAATAACACAACACCAAATGCAGCTGGGGGTTGATTTTTCTACAATGGCCGGAAATGCAAGATCCCGAGAGAGGCAAAGTCACTGCTGACAGGGGTGACTCTGGTATGGTCATTAATGTCTGTTAGTGAAACATCAGAATGACTCACAGTAGGTTTGATTGTGCAAATTCATCAGTAAGCTACCTGCTGTTTCTGTGGATTTCAAGACTCTGTCATTTTCCTTCTCCCAGCTGTGAGCCATTGCTATCATATTATTTGGCCACAGTAGAAGTTGACAAGCTTGTAAGTGCAACTAGATACTTCAGAAAATGGGACTGAGCTCCTTTAGGCCCTCTGATCCTGAGAGGAATGGTGTTTCTCTAACCACCATCCATGGTTCCTAACAAATTTCAGAGGAAAAATTAGAGAAGAAGAAAAAAAATGGAGGAAACACCTTATGCTTTGGATGAGGGAGAAGGGAAAGATAAGGAGATTTGTTGCCAGGCAACAAACCCTCCAGCTCTTGGTTGGGACTATGGAAATTACTTCCTTTGTCCTTGCATGTGACTCCCTAGCTGTTAAGAATCCTCTGGCAGCTCAGATCACCCCATGTGTGACACCTCAATCTCTATGCTGATTTGCTTTGTCCTAGAAATATCCCATTTCTGAGCTTCTTTCATTTCCAAGATGCCTAAGCCCTTCTGTCCATGTCATGGACATTATTCGATCTATATGCAAACAGCATATAGATCACATGCAGATTGAGCCTTCCTTGGAGGTTCTCAGTTCTATTCCTGTCAGCTGACAGATTTGGCAGTCCAGCTGACATCCAGCCATGACATTTTATTCATCTCTGTATAAAACTAGATTTTGGCTCCTCTCTTGCAATCACAGACCACAAAGGCTGGGAAGAGCTAGGGGGATCCCTTGCCTCTCCCCTGACAACCCTGGCCCCTTCTTAGAGTTTAAACTAAGCACTTAGTTACCCCTAGTTATTGTAGACCTGTCTTCCCCATGATAGATAGAATACTCACAGCATTATTCTTTGGAAAGCATTGAAATGAGCCTGAAGAAAAGCTGGATGGCATGGAGGAGCACAGTCTCAGTCTCTTTGGGGAATGTCCATCAGGACCGCAGATTTCTGTGGAAGGAATGTGAGTAGGATAGCATGGGCTCTGATATAGCACACTTCCTTCCTGATATAAGTCATGCATTTGCTGCTCACTTGTCAGTACTCAAGTTTTGTCAGATCAGCCTTTGCTGTAACATCCAAGAGATGTGTCCTGAGCCTCTTGTACATTTATTCTGAAGCCCAGCATCCCGTGCCTCCTAGGAGTCAAATAAAAATAAGATCTCCCCCCATCCTCCTGCTTTTCGACTGACCCTCCCATCCTCATGATCTATCCATTTAACCTATGCTGTTCTTCCTTCATTCCTAAAGCATCAATGTAGACTAGTGAGGATTGAAGGCACTTCAGTGAAAGTTACAATAACAGAGAAAGGATCGTGAGATAACTGAAGGAGCTCAGGAGATAGCTCGGTCAATAGAGTGCTTGCTGTGCAAGTGTGAAGGCGGGAGTTTGGATCCCCAGTTCCCAGATAAAAAGCCAGACATAGGCATACACCTGTAATCCCAACAATCAATAGGTGTCAGGAAGAGCCTTGGGACTTGTTTTTCAGCCAAACTAGTTCAATCAGTAAACTCCAGTTTTGGTGAGAGACTCTTTAAAAAAAAAATAAGGTAAATGTCCAGCAAGATAGTTCAGCAGATAAAAGTGTGTGCCGTCACCAAGTCTAATGACCCGAGTTCTGTCCCTGGGATCCAGACAGTGGAAAGACAGAACAGACTCCTGAAAGTTCTTTTTTTTTTAATAATTTATTTTTTATTTCTTCAAGTTACATCTCAATCACAATCCCCTCCCTACTCCCCCCTCCAGTCCCACCCTTCCACCCTCCTCCCCCCCAACCCCCCCATCCTCTTCCCTTCTTTTTTTTTTTTTTAGTTTAAGGTATTTCTTTTTCCCCCCAACAGCTCTCCCTTTCAGTCCAAAAAATGGTTCTTTTCCTTATAACTCTAAATACAATACAAAACAACAGAAATAAATAGGCCACAAGTATAAGAGTTATATGGCTTAGCATACATTCCCAATGTCCAGTCCATATGTATTTGGCACCTGACTTTAACATACTATCTAACCATCTCCATGAGTTTAAAGTTCTATATCTAACTCAGCTTTCATACTAACTTGCCTCATAATTTTTAAAATATCTTCTTAGATCCAGAACACCCTCTTGATTCCTAAACAACTCAAAATTTAACTATGAGACTCTAGCTATCTATTCTTCAACCACCTCAGAGACCTGAGAGGGATAAATATATCTGATTATATAGGAAGTGCAGGGACTGCAGCTTCCAATACTAAGAAAGGACATACCAGTGGCTGCCTGGACAGCTCCCATTTTCTCTCCATACATTGCAGCATCAATCTTCAGCTATTTGGACCTGCTTCTCTGACAGACATTGATTGTAGAGCAGGAATTATGAAGGACTTACCTACCCTGTCTTGGCAAAGCTAGGCTGTCGACTTATCTGCTTCCAAGTTTTGTCCTTTTTGGACAGAAGTCTGTCTACAGTTGAAGCAAGGGGTTTTTCTTGCCAAGAGAATGGCTTACCACCAATTCAATCATCTCCCACTGGAGATTCTTCGATGCTCATCTTCTACTTGGAGTAGAATAGGGGGTGCTGTCAGGAGCTGACATGTCTCGATATCAAAAATTCTTAAGTTAAGAAAACATCTTTGAATGCCATATTCTGCAGATCTCTTGAGGTTTTTGAAGATGCCCTATCTATCTCTTATATTTAGATAAGCAAATATTGCTTGTCTCTTAGCAACTTGATTTCTGAGTAGCTTAGAAAATAACTGTGATAGACTGTCATAGTAACTAACAAAATGACATGTTTTCATGACTATTAGTTTCTGTTTCTTAATTATCCTAAACAGTTTATGTCGGTTGGTAGCAAGAGGTCAAAACTTGACATTTCATTTTTAAGTATTACTACGAATAATACCTTTAAGAAGCGTTACCCTTAATTTTGTATCAATATACAAAGATCAATACCAATGTGGCCAAATATAATCTTAATTTTGTATCAATCTACAAAGATCAATACCGATGTTCTTTTCTTACCTCCACAAGCCTGCACATTTACCTGAAACAAACAAACAAACAAATGAATATGTAAGTATTTTAAAATATGAGATGGAGGATAACATCTGGCATTGATCTCTGGCTACCAAACACACATGCACACATATGTACATAAACTCCCCTCTCTCTACAAACACAAATATATAAATGCTTATACATATATACATCTCCCCAAATAATTATAAGACAGTTTGGGAAATAATAAAAAAGGAAGCATGTTAATGCTGGAATAACCCAAACTCTAACAATATACCCTGGATAGCCAACACAGAATCCTATGACCAGATGTGAGGGAGTTGTTCTCAGAGCAGTCAGTTCCCCAACACCAGAGGATGTCCTATAACTCAGTTCAGTTTCGACGCTAGTTCCCTGGAGTTAAAATCAAATCCTACAAGCTGAGGGCTCAGTGCCATGAGGTAGTCTCCTTCCGCACTGTTCATGGAAAAGCTAGGCCCTTAGGTACTTCTGACAAACTGGCTATAACTTGGAGCAGAATCACAACCCATTCTTGAGTTCAGTCATTTTCTAGACCATTTGAAGCTGGGGGATTGACACATAGGAAAGATGCATAGGGCTGGGTTTGGAGGAAGGGGTGTGGAAGATAGTGACATCCATGTTGTCAGCAACTTGAAGCTCTCTGAACCCTGAGCTGTGAGTTTTTCTAGAGCCTTAGTTACATAGGCATGGTTGATAACATCATCATTAGCCATGGGTTGATTTAACCATCAGCCTCTCCTAAAAGGACAAGTCGGGAGGAGAATGTGGAAATAAAATTTTTAGCGTTTATACCATAAAGCTGTTCTTCTGTCAATCAACTCCAAGGCTAAACTATCCACGAGACCCCAGTCTACCTCATTAGCATACAAAAGACACTGGACTCTTTGGAGATTCCCAGAGTTTTAAGAGCTGTATGCCCAGGAAGTAGAGATTTTAAATCACCATATCACAACACAAGCCTTCATAGCTTATTTCCCAAACCACTCTCCAAGGAGAGACCCCCTCTCTCATGGCCACCTCTCCCTGTCAGAAGTACCTGCCTTGGTGTCCACAGGGATCCTGTGACCTTAAGTTCCCACCATTGACCCCTCTTTCTCAAGCTATGATCCGCAACCCAGGAATCCAACTACCTAGAGTGTCTTTCCTTCTTTCCTTAAGCCTTCTGCACCCCAGCAGGTGAAATATTTCATTCTGAATTAAAAATAAGCTAGCCATTTTTTAACCCAATCTAAAATTGAGGTTCATTTTCCTTCCTAGTTATGTCCATCACTAGAAAGGTCTCATTAACAAAACTATTCCCATGCAATATTTCAAAATAACCAGAAAAAAGAAAGAAGACTCCAAAGACTTTCAACTCAGAAATGGCGCACTTGTTTAGGAAAATGGAAATGCTTTTTTTCCTCCATTTGGTTATTACATACTGCACATAAGTATCAAGTTATTATATGTACTTATATTCATAGACATATAATTGCTATGAGACAATTATAAATTAATAAAATAAATGAATAAAACCTCTCAAAACTAGACTCAGACTTTAATACTGAATTTCATTATTAGAAATGAAGTAACTGTTAGCTGTAAGACTAACATAAAGAAAATAATATTGTTCAACATTGGGAGATTCTTCAAATAAAGCAGCACTACCCAAGTGTTCTAGTTTGGTTTCTGTTGTTGTGATAAACCCCATGACGAAACCCCAACTTGGGGAAGAAAGGGTTTATTTCAGCTTACACTTTACAGTTTATCATTGAGGGAAGCCAGGGCAGCAGAAATCTGAAGGCAGGAACTGAAGTAGAGTTCAGAACTCACTGCTTACTGGCCTGCCTCCTCTGGCTTCCTCAGCTACTTTCCTTATACAGCGTGGGCCACCTGTGTAGGGATGGCACCACCCACAATGAACCCTCTTAAATCAATTAGCAATTAAGGAAATGCTTCCACATACACTGACATGGAACAATCTGATCTAGGCAATTCAGCTGAGGTTCCTTTTTCTCAATGACACACTAGGTTTGTGTCAAGTTATGACACCAAGGAGTACCTTCAGTGTAGAGTGAATTCACTAAAGCCCACTCCACAGAGGTAAGTAGAAGAGGACTTGATAGTCTCACTAGCACTTGGTGAGAGTGAGGGAGAAGATGGTTCCCTGGGGAATTTGAACTCAAACAGTGGGACCATCAGCTAAAGTGACTTTAGACAGAGCCGGCTGCAAATGCTCTTGAAAAACTAGATTCCCATCCAAATGAATCACAACTGTGGGACAGAGTCCATCTGCAGAGGATATGAAAATATGGGCAACCACAGAAAGAGTCATACCAGTGGGGACGTGACTCCGGAAAGATGCAGGAGCAATTTCAAGTTATCATTCCTTAGGACAAGATTGTGAAAAACAGACTCTTATTTATGAAAAGGGACAGAAATGTGGTCCATCTGTTGTGTTCCCTGGGCCAATGCCGTGTCCTTTCTCACATCCATTTCTTGGACTCATAAAACGGAAGACCAGCAAGACATAAAAAAAGCAGGAAGTTTCTGAAGGCAGAAAGTTACTAGAAATAGAAAGAATTCTGAGATATCCAGAGTTTCTTGGATAGCTTTGTTACATGAGCGAATTGGTTTACTTCTTTGGGCCTCTGCTCATAGGACCTTCAAGCAAAGTCAAGGCACTGCCTAACTTGCAGAGTTGTAGGAATTGCCCTTCACATCTATAAACCACTGAGCCTGATGTATCTGACACTTACTCAACAATGGCATCTATCTGTAATGTAAAAAAATCTGTGGCAGTGTTGTGGCAGGTGGCAGGTGAATGTCCTGGGTGGTGCGAGAGATCAGGCTGCCTACTGGTGTCTGCAGTGAACATGGTGGGCCCAGGAGGGTACAGGTGTAGTTGGAGAAAACTCTCTCTGGATGCGGCAAAATCATAACAGCTCTGAGACAGCATGTTTGGTGATGCTTTATTACAGGTTTATGTCACTATGCTCTTACCTCCCCCATGGTTCCCTAAAATCTATGCACACACCCTCCTGAGATGGGTGAAGGTGGTTCCCCACAATCAGCATGCCCTCTCTTTTGAACCATAGAAAGTGTGATCAGGACTTCAGGCTCAGATGCACTTTATTGACTGGGATGGGGATGCTGGCAGTGCTACATGGGAAAAGATTCCCAAACACAGTATATGCCTAAGCTCACATTTTTCTGTGTCACAGTGAAGACAGGCCTTTGGAGTGTGTTTGTATGCTCCAGAGAGACTGGCAATAATGGGGAGAGAGCAAGACTTCATTCCTGCCGAGCTCAAAGGGCCTGAGACCCTGAGATATCTGGGTTTTGAGTCTACTCAATCTCACTGTTTCTAGAACACATATCTCTAGAGCCACACCCAACAGCTATCAATATTGGCAGATATCGAGGTTCAGTGAGCACCCCTTGAGGGTTTCTAGGATCTTGTGTCTCTGAACAAGGAACTACAGAGGCATGTTCAGAAGCATCAGAAGTTCACTAACAGACAATAGGAGGAGTGGGAAATGGATGAGAACAGAGGAAAGTTTCCATACTTCAAAGAACAGTGGTGAGTAAACATGGAGGGGTTTTATCACATATTGTAGACTTTGGGGATCATTTACATAGCATGGGTTTTGGGAAGCATTCGCATTGACACGGATTTTTTCATGCTCCTCCATTAGTTTTACATACAACTTCATACATTGCATAGCTTATTAGCATCTTAAATCTCCACCTGACGGGGGACATTTTAGTATCATACTGAGTGACAGGTCACCTTTCGATGCTGAAATGCCTGTGCACTTGCACTGGGGGTGCAGCCCATTCCACTGAATCTCATCCAAGAGTTTCCAGTCTTTGGCTCTGTTAACTGATTTCTTTCATATTCTAACATTGTAGATTTTGTGCAAGTGTTTCTGACCTTTATTCTCAACTTTAATCTCTGACTTGGTATTATAATCACTATCTATCACTTCCTAAGACTCCACTCTTTTTAAAGAATGTTCTTTTTTGAGACTCAACTCATAGGAAGCACGGTACCCAAAGAAGACTCCATTGCTGTGGCTACCCATTCAATAATAACTATGACTATTAGAACCAAGCAATGCAAATGTTGAAAGTGATTACTATGAGATATGTATATGGGTGCAATAGAGACACAAATGTTATGGGGGTAATCAACTGATTTCTAATGGGATTTAAGGTCTGCTCCACAAGAGGAAATGCATGTCTGGTACTAAAATCTGGCCAATGATCCGTTAATGGAGAGCTCACACGCCTCATGGATGAATCTACTACTATTATTTTACTAGACGGAAATAGTATCAAACTGCCCTCTAAATATATATCTCTCTACCCATAGATTAGTGCAACTCTCAGACCTCATCAGAAAAGTTTCTTCATGCAGAATGTGGAGGTTAATGTAGAAACTCACAACTAGTCAACGAGACCTCTATATCACATCTTCTCCCCAAGTCTCAGGGGCCATTGTGGAAGAGGAGGCAGACACACTGTAAGAGCCAGATGTCAGTGAAGATTGGTGATAAACAGTGTTTTCTGGCCATGACAGGACAGCTACACTCACGGACTCACAGCAGCTGTGGTTGCCTGCACAAGACCAGTAGAAGATCAAGACAGTCAACATTCTAACAAAAGGCAGGTAAGGAGTGGGGGAGTTCACAAGCTCCACCCCTAACTGAGGAGCTACTGACAATTACTGGTGCTGGGAAAGCAGAGTCTGTTTTTTGGTTTTTGTTTTTTTCCCATTTGCCTTTCTTCTTTCTGCCCTGAGCTGAAGCACCATGAATCCCCCACCAGAAACCGATCAGTTGTCATCAGTATGGTAGACTTTACTGCCTGCAGAACCATACACCATATAAACCTCTTTCCCTTATAAATCGCTGTGTCTAGGGCATTCTATTATAGCAACAGAAGCTGATGAAGTCACACTATTAGAAAGAAAACATTGTATTTGTAGGGTGGTACCGATATGCCCTTACCTTCATGTCCAACCACAGACCACAGTATGGCTACAAGGGAAATGCAGGGGCAGATTCTAGAACCAAGATTTGTGCTAAGGACAGCAAGGAGAAGCTGTATCCCAGGATGAAAAAGCATTTAATTGAGTGACTACCCATGAGCCACTAGCTACAACCCAGTTGGGTCACTGAGGTAACCTCTGTAGAGGATAAGAGGAAGGTTTCAAAGGCCTAGTTATCATGTTCCTAGAGAAATTTCTTAACAAAACAGACAGTGGCTAGGTTTGCCATTTTCCACCTAGTTGACCTTGGAAGGCTACTTAACTTCCCTCAGCCTCATGGTTTATGATCTGCAATACGAAAGTAATAATACCATTCACCTAAATGAACTGAGAAAAAAAAATTCTATTTGATGCTGCCTATAAAATTACTGTAATAGTCCCTGTTGCCCAGTAAATGCTCAGTGGGTTTAAGCTGTTACTATTGTGCACATTGGAGCATAAACTCAGGGAAAAGAGATGAGTATAAAAGAAGCCCCAAGGTTCTAGAAACAGCCACTACAGGATCAGAGAGACAGAAGAAATCCGGAGCTCTTTAGTGACTCCCATATCAATCAACTATCCCTGCAGTAAAGACTCATCAGGCAAGATCAGCCTAGATCAGAATGTCAGGCTCAGGCACGAAAGCCATGGAATGCCAGGTTGCTCAGCCCTTCCAGGAAGAGATGGGAAGGTGAGCAGAGCGTAGGCAGAACTTTCTGGAAATGACCAGTGTCTTAGTTTGCTATGATGGGCAATATGACCAAAAGCAACTTGGGGAGAAAGGGGGTTATCAGGTTACCGCCCATTGTAAGTTGAGGGGAATCAGACAGAGAACTCAGGCAGGGCAGAGGCTTGAAGCAGAAACCATGGAGGTTTCTGCTGCTTACTGGCCTTCTCTCTCTGGCTTTGCTCAATCCTTATACAACCCAGGACTACCTGCTTAGAAGTGACATCATAGTGGGCTGGGCTCTCCCACATCAATCAACAATGAAGAACATGCGCCCTTAGACATGCTTACAGGGCAATCTGTTCAAAGCAACTCTTCAGTTGAGGTTTTCTCTTCCCAGGTGACCCCAGATTGTGTCAAGCTCCAATGGCAACACACTAGCACGAACAGGCAGTAAATCGTACAAGTGTTGTAGACAAGGAGGCCATACTCAAAGATGCTGCTTAGACACTGGCAGGCAAGAGACAATTCTCTGTGAACAAGAGTGGTTTTTGAAAAATTGACTGGAATTCTAGAACATGGAATAAATACCTGAAAGCCACTGTTTGATGGTACCAATTGCTTCAGCTGCTCCCATATCGATGGTCAGGCCCTCATTCTAGATTACACATGAGCTAAATATTCAGAGTAACTCAATCTTTAGCACCCACTGAGCCAGAGGACTAAAACCCAGTCTTCTCTTTCCTCATCTCTGCAATCTGAAATAAAATAAGACATCTTCTTAGTACCAGGTCAGGGCTGGACCTGAAGCTGCCTCACAGTGACTTGTTGTGGACAGAGCTGTGATGACAGGATCCTGCAGGCTCCTGGCAGCTCCCATGACTTTATGAAGAGAAGCTTCCATAGACAGCAGGCAAGTGAGTGTGCATGATTTATAGCCCAAGAGAATTTTATTTATGGACACTGAAAGTATAATTTCACATAATTTTTACATGTCATGAAGTAGCATCTCTTCATTTTTCTCCCTTCCCAACCATTTTAAAATAGGAATATCCTATGCTTAGCTTGAAGACCCAATAAAAACCCAGAGCCGGCTGGATTCAGCCTGCTGGCCACCGTTTTCCACCCTTGCATTTCAGGCTAGTTCTGCCAAGTACATAGCAAATCACATACCTTAGGCATCAACTTGTATTCAAAGGTGTTCAAAGGAACACTGAAAGAACAGTGCTCCTCTTTGTATGGGGCAGCAAGGTTTCAGGGTGGCTGTGTGGGGTCCTCTGTCCCCTCCATATCCCCAGACACTGCAGGCCATTCCTCTGCAGGGGCAGGTGTCTCAGACAGCAGCAGAATGAAACTCTGAAATATCTGAATGATTCTAAACAGAGTCAGTTCTGGCCTCCTGCCACAATGAAAAGAAAGCTTCTTTTAGCCTGATGACTGTTGCCAAACTATGAGCACAATTCAATTGCTGGCATTCACACTGGCAGTTGAAGGACTCCATCCACACAGCCAGGGACATACAATGGTCTTGAAGAGAGCAACACAGGAGCAACTAAGGACTAGACACAATGCTGGCAGGATCAACATTAAAATAGTCTTTAATTTTTATAACTGAATTAGTTTGTCTTTTGCAACAGGTGTGTGTGTGTATAGAAGGAATATCTTGTGTACTATATGGAAATTTCCCCTGTTAATAAACAGCTGAATGACCTATAGCTGAGGCAGAAACTAGGAGGTAGGACAACTGGTAGGCAGAAAGGATGCTGGGATAGAGTCTGGCATGGGAGAATTTGCCCCGGGGAACTCTGGAGGATAGATGCATGAAACTGAGCAGAGGTAACCAGCCATGTGGCAGAATGTAGAATAGAACAAATGGGATATTAAGTTATGAATTAGTCAGGGAACATGTAAAGTCTTGACCTAGGTGTTTGTAAATATAATAAAACCTCGGAGTCATTATTTCTGGAAACAGGAGCGTAGGTGGAAAAACATGAGATTACAGAGCCCCCAAACAACAGAAAATAGCCCACCAATAGTCTGTCTGTCTGTCTGTCTCTCTCTCTCTCTCTTTGTGTGTGTGTCTGTCTGTCTGTCTCAGATGACACTCATGTGTCATACTTAAGAATCCTGAGGGCTGGAGAGATGGCTCAGCGGTTAAGAGCACTTGCTGCTCTTCCAGAGGTCATGAGTTCAATTCCCAGCAACCACATGGTGGCTCACAACCATCCATAATGAAATCTGGTGCCCTCTCCTGGCCTGCAGATATACCTGCAAACAGAACACTGTATACATAATAAATAAATCTTTTGTCTCGAAAAACCAAAAAAAAAAAAAAAAAAAGAATCCTGCCTACCCACTTGGAGACAGGGTCTCTTATTGCCCTGGAGCTCATCAGTCAGGTTGAGCAGTCTGGCTGATGATTCCCCAGGATCTTCTGTCTCCGCCTCCTCAGCACTGGGATTATAGACATAGGCCACCACACCTGGAACTTTCATGTGGGTCCTGGGAAACAAACTCAGGTCTTCTAACTGAGCCATTCTCCCCAATCCCCAGAAAAGGAAATTAGAAATTAGAAATAATGGTCACAGATTCTGCCACTCACGTTTGTGCAGAATAAGGGTCAGGCACTAGAAGAAGGGAACATAATGAAAAGGTGAGAGAGAGAGAGAGAGAGAGAGAGAGAGAGAGAGAGAGAGAGAGGAGAGAGAGAGGAGAGAGAGAGAAAACTATGATGTCACGTGACTCCAGTGTGTACCCAGTACTTCAGAGACTGTTCTATAGATACACTTCACCCAGCCTTCTCTGAGCCTTCATTTCTCCTGTGCTTCTTCCTCTGCCTTATGGTTTCTTAATAACCTTTTTTTTTCCCTAAAACCAAAAATGTGATCCCCAGGGGTAGTTTTTGATTAGTTAAAAGTTCAATCAATCAGTCAACCAATCAACCAATCAATGGGTGAATGTCAAAGGGGAGCAGGGCAGAGAGGCACATGATTTTACATGTTTCCATTGTCTTGGTGGGATCTGGACCTGCGCTCTCAGTGGCCACAGCCCTACCCTCCACTGCTCCTTTTGGGTTTCTAATGCATGACATGAAGAAGAAAATAGAGCTGAGACTGGAAAAACACTGATACAATTATACCAACATAGCTGCTGGTCTTTTCTTCAACTATTTGATTAGGGGAGAAAGTGTCCTCAAATCACTGACTATTGAGTGAACTGTGGAAACAATGCTATTATACACATATATTTTTATTAAACTCAAGCAACTGGCATTGGCTGACATCACTCCATGAGTTGGGAGAAGGTTGTACAGAGACTGGAGTCCCCAGCGCTATTCTGCTCCTGAACCCCGACTCACAGGCCTTTCTCTCTGCCCCTTTCTTTCTTTCAGAATTAATTTTCTTTTGCCTGGCTGTGTTTCCTTGGTACTTCTGACATGGTGCTGTCAATGATAAAAAGAGGAAAGCATGGGGCAACACAGTATGACAAGAAGAAAACTTGGAGAAGGATGCAGAGCCCAGGATCCTCCCCCACCAACTCAGTATACCCAGGTCAGGCTGTGCTAATGAGTATGGTGGAAAGAGTCATGAAGCCCTTTTTGCTGTACAATGTTCTCACTCTTGGAGACCCAGGCAGTTCCAGGTCAGGGGATGAAAGAATTCTCCCCCAGAGGGATCATTTTAAGACCTGCCTGTGCTTTGATGCTTCCTCAGAGTGACTGTGTGGGGTGGCTGTGCGTGGTGGGGGTGGGGTTCAAATGCAGGTCTATTTGGTCTGCTGGCAGTGGAATCTGCCTCCAGACCTCCTTTTTCTCAAAAACAGCTTGTCAAGCTGGACCAGACCTGCTGGGAGTCCCACACAGAATCTTTGCTGATATTCATGTTCCCTTGAAGAAGGAGAACAATAGCAGTTTGGACAGACAAGCCTGGGTCAGTCTTATTTCACTGGGAGAGACAGGGGTGGCCATGAACCAACTCTCAGGTACTTAACTAGTAAAGATAAAACATGTGTGAGGGGACATGGGGTGATGCTGTGGGCTTTGTCCACACACCCTTCTGAGAAAAAAAATATGGATTCAGTGTCCCTCATCATTCCAGATGCCAAGTGGCATTGTTGTCTGAAGAAAGTTTGAGGCATTGCCACAAATCTTCGAGCCAGGAAAGGCTGAATGAGCAGTCGATTAAGGAAGTGAGCTACCACTAGCAGTTTTGTTAGGTTAGCTATACAATAAAAAACAAGATTTTCAGGGGCTTGAGATAGGGTGCAGCAGGTGAGGAAGTTGGCTGACCATCCTGATGGCCTGAGATTGATCCCCAAGACCTACATGACAGAAGAAAAGAACACACACACACACACACACACACACACACACACACACACACACACAGAGAGAGAGAGAGAGAGAGAGAGAGAGAGAGAGAGAGAGAGAGATTGATCACAGGCAGGAGGAGGAAGGAGAATGAGAAAGAGAGAAGAAAAAGTGCCACAAATATGCCACTGTCTGGTACAAATTTTCATTAACTATGTCTTTCTATAATATATTTTTCTGTAAGCAGAAGTTTTAACTAGTCCAACCAGAAAGAAGCAACCCCATTCTAACCCTGAGTATGCTGTCATCCACACCTCACAGAGGTGAGTCAACTTTGAGGCAGATGTCTTGTCAGAGAGCAGGGAGGAGGCAGAATGCCATCAATTTCATGAATCAAGAAGCTTGGAACCCAGCTGCAGAAAGCCCATGTGTGGGAGGACCTGCCCTTCCTGGCATGCCCAAACCTACCTGGATCTGGAGTGGGATTTGAGAAGCAAAAACAATTGAGGGGCCAATCAGCTATATTGATAAAATGAGTTCATCTCAGGCTTCTAGACACCTCCTCAGGAGTTTGGGGACCTCAGTTTCACTGAGAGTGGCCACCAACCGTTTAATCTTGGATATCAGAGGAAGGAAGGGAAGAGAATGGGCTAGCTCAAGTCTATCTGACTCTGGGTCATCTGCTTGGTGAAGTAGCTGTAGTGAACAACAGCTCTTGGGCTGGGAATTCATCCTTCTAAATTTCAGTGTCTCTAAGCACAGACTGGGGTTGGGGAGATGGGACATTTTCAGACATTTCAGGTGAATGTGTTATGGCATTTATGTTGAAAACAGAAAAGCAATAAGAATTGTCTCTTGCCAGTCCTCAGTACTGATTTTTTCAGGACAAAGGAATATTCAGATTTGTATTCATTACAAAACACATTCACCACAGATACTACCAGGCCTCTTTAATCAACTCCATTCTTCTTCTAGGCCCCTTATTATTCTTCAAATTGAATATCACAGACTCTTGCAACAAAGATTTCCCCTGGGTGATTGAGAATAACCATCCAAATTCACTCATCTGTATAGAATGCATTGCACTGGGAGCTTAGTTAGTGGAGAGGGAGACAGGGCTCGTAGGTAGGTTTGTAGCCAACAGACTATGTGGTAGCTATTGGTCTCTAGCTGGGATTCATTTAGCTGGGATGATATATTTCTGGAACCAATATTGACAGTGACTGTTTTCTGATCCTTGGAATGTTGATGAGGGGAAGAACCCTCTGCTCTACAGTTTGTGCAGGGCCCTGCTGGTTCCCTAGATCTATACAATCTCCTGACTGTCACCCTCCTGGGAAAGCAACCCTGCCTCATTCCCTAGTGATCTTCAAAACCTTTAAATACTTCTTGAAAGAAGTTGGGCTTTTTGAAGACTTTGTAATAGTAGTTATTTGACCCATAATATATGCTTTGTAATGTTTCATTTATCTTAATGCTCCCAAGACAGAAACTTAATCTATTTTCATATTAAACAAATATTGCAAATCTCTGCGTTTTTCCTCGGTAGAGTAATATATTGACCAACCAAAAGGTCTTGTTACAACCCATCTGCATGCTGTGATTGAGGACAAGGATCCAGCTAGCACTGGAAGACAATGGCTGGATGAGTCAAGATGCTTACATTTGGGACTCAGTGAGGCCTTGCACCCAGACTCTCTTCTTGTGTGCCTATCAGTCCCTCCCAGGAATTCTTCCTAGACATCACTTACTCACCTCCATGTTCCCAAGACAGGACTCAGGTACTCTGGGAAGGTTTCTGAACTCTGAGGATGTGAGGATGTGGACGATCATTTGGCACATTCTGATAACTACCATCTTCACAGCAGGACATAGGGCTATCTCAGTGACAATGGTGATGCCTTACCTATCCCCACAGACCCATTTAGATCCCATCCGTAGCAACCTTCAAATTCCCAACATGCCACCCCTCACACAATACCCAACATTTCCCATGAGTTCTCAGAGCCACCATAAACATATTGTTCCTTGATTTCCCTGTGATAAAAAAAAACAAATGATCACAAAACCTAAGTCCAGAGTGAAATGTCTTCTCCCAGGTCACCTTTCACAGCAGGTCAGAGTCACTGTGTGGTCCTTCTTCCTTCAGGACAAGATCCTGGCCGCTTAGCATGACGATGAAGCCATTCTTGACCAACCCATCATTGGGTTCCCTCTCTTCCCTGTTCTTCCCCGCAGGTCCCAACCCTGCATAACTCACCTGCCCATTCTTGAATCTGCAACACCACCACCTTTCTTTCACCCCTGTATTTGTCTGGCCCCATGCAGCTTCAGGTTCCAGCATGCTGTCCCTTGTGTTGGTCAGTCTTTCCAGAGCTTTCTGCCCTGCATACTCCGTGTATCCTCAACCAGGTGCTGAGGGCACAGGAATAAACAGGAAGACCTGGTGCGACATACCCAGAACTTACCGCTCAGGAAGGACATGACTGAACAGGCAACAAGAAGATTCTGTGACAGGCAATATGGGGGAATAAGAACAGGGTGTGTCAAGACATGACTCAGTCAGACCTTTTCCAGAGAAACAGAGCCAGTAAGATGTCTGTGTGCATATGTACAAAGAGACTTATTAAAAGGAACCCGCCCATGCAATTATGAAGGTGGTCAAGTCCCATGATCTTCAGGGTGAGCCAGCAACTGGACACCAGCAAGGGTAGATGTTTTCCTTCTAGCTCAAGGACAGGATAAAGCTGAGGCCCCAGTTTGAAAGAAGAGGGCTTCTCTCCTACTGCCAGGTCAGCCAGGCTTTTGTTCCATTCAGGTCCTCAGCAGTTTGGAGGAGGTCCATGGACAATGATTGACCCAAAATCGGAGCATCAGAGGGCCCAGTAAAGTCTATATACTATTAACTACTCAGAGTACCAGAGGGATGTCTTCCTAAGACCCCAGTCCTATAAATGCTTCATGAGCATCCTGCCTCCTCAGGACTCCATTCAGCATCTTTCTCGCTCTCATATGTCCCTGGTCATAGTTCATGTCTTGTCATGCTGTGCCATAATTCCTGTTGGTGTTTTGTGCCTTCCATTAGACTATACACCTGATGTCTGCGATGGCTAGTCTTGGTTATCAGTTTGACTACATCTGGAACTAACTAAAACCCATGCTGCTGGACACACTGTGAGGGATTTTTTTTTTATTGGATCATTTGCAAATGGGAAGACACCTTAAATCTGGATCATTTGAGGTGGCAAGATGCACCTTTAATCTTACATAGGCTGGTGGCAGCCTATGTAAAGGACTTTGAAAAGCGAAGCTCTTACTCTTTGCCTGCTTGCTCTCACTCTCACTGGCAAGTTCATTCCTTCATTGTTACTAGAGCCTGTTTCTTTGTGATTATTGAATATACTGAAGACCTACTGAGATATCTAGTCTCATGGACCAAACAACCATTGGTATCTTGGGATCTCTATTGGATGACAGACATTGTTGGAATAGTTGAGCCACAGCCTTTAAGCCCTTCTAACACACACACACACACACACACACACACACACACACACACACACACA
>CAJQZJ010033456.1:1921262-1944769 GCA_907164525.1 Lophiomys imhausi | reverse complement strand
CACACACACACACACACACACACACACACACACACACACACACACACCATTATAAAAATGATTCTGATTTTTTATTTCCGGAAACCGAAGTTTGGGGATTTACTATGTTGGCCACAGGAAAGTTACTCTAATTTCTGGTGCCGTTTAAGTGGTTACTGAAGGGCAAAGTTCTTTTTAAGAATCCACTGGCATTTTTCCAGTCCCTTTAAGGGGAAGGGCCCACAAAGAGATCCTTCATTGAGGAGCCAATGCTGCTTCTCCCAGGAGACATTTGTGTTTCTGTTCTTCTAGCTGAAGGATGGAAACTCATCCAGAAACTTCTCTCCAGCAGCAACATGAATTTTTTGGACCTTAAATTCCCTTCCAAAAGCTGTTTTTTAAAGGTTTGGTCTCCAGCATGTGCATGACTGGGAGGATGGTTGAATCTTTAAGAGGTGAGGCCTATTGAAAGGAAATTAGCTCATGAAGGAGGAGATGTTGGATACCTTCTCTCTCTCTCTCTCTCTCTCTCTCTCTCTCTCTCACACACACACACACACACACACACACACACACACACACACACACGGACACACACTCCTCTCTCCTCCTTCCCCTCTATCCCTGCCCCTTCTGGTTCATGGCCACCATGAACAAGGTTTTGCCAAATGTATTCCAGCTGCCAGACACAGACCCAAAGCCACCACCAGGTCAAGTGACTCACCTCCAAAACTTTGAGTCAAAACAAGTCATCCTTCTTTTAAGATGAGTTTCCTCAAAATGATAGAAAGCTGATTAATATACTGTTAGAAACACCTGTCAGCATCTTTACTGAAATGTTATGGACAGACAAAGGTAGGGTAGAAGTTTCTGGGAAGGATGTAGGGATTTAAGACAGAAAAGCCCTCAGCAGGGCTCTCAACAAAAGGTGCATCAGAAAAGAAAATGAATGTGACCTAAAACAGGAGTCAAAGAAACTGCATAGTGGACACTTCCAGGGAGTCAAGCAGATTATAGAGAATGGCCAGGGATGTAAATAAAGCCTTGAAGCCAGGAGGAAGGATGCTGCTAATTGGAGTATGTGATTTCAAAGGTGAACACAGCACAAACCCCAAGAGGGACTGACTGCAGGTTTAATTAAAGATGATTATCTCTAAACTTGTCCTTGATCTGAAAACAGTGGTCCTAGAAATCCCTGGAAACATATGAGCTCATTAGATTGATTTCTTGTTCTTTGAATCTTAGGATGGGAGGCTATTCTCCCACCTCTACTTTTTCCAATTATAATTTAGGATTCTTGTTCACCAACTGCCTCCACCCTGACCAACCATGAACCCAAGAGAAAAGACTAAAATGAACCCATTACAGTATTTAAAATGATGAAGTGCTGAATACAGGTGATGCATACATATTTTTAAAAAATGTTTTGCATTTCCTTTCAGGTCATTCAAGTATCCAACTATGGAGTTTAGGAGCTAGAGAGTTTGGGGGTGGAGTCCCTGCTCCTGAGAGTAGGGTCCTCTATTCCTTCTTCTCAGGGGGTGGTTTACAGCCTGGCAGATGGAAGGTGAGATGTTGACCTCAGTAGGACCACCAGTGTTGCTAGGCGATGTCAAGTAAGTGATGGACAGGAGCCTGTAGAAGAGGAGAAAACACAAATGCTTTAGTGGACTGGTTATTGCTTCCAAAGCTGAAACTGAATGGAATATTCTATGTAACTACATGCTTAGTACATGTTCCACCTGTGGAACAGTGGCTAAATGCTTTACATGTGCATATAACCATATATATATGCACTATATATATATATAGATGTGTGTGTGTGTGTGTGTGTGTGTGTGTGTGTGTGTGTGTGTGTGTAAATATACATGCTTACATAGGCAGGCCCTGACTTATGACAGAAAAACCTCTTATATCCCCAGTTATTTATTGTATGTGATGGGCATTCAGTAGCCACCATAATTTGAATTTAGAAGTTCTCCCCAGGCTAGCAGTATGCAGTCCAACCCTCATCCCACGTTGGACAGAGGCAGCATCTGGCAGCTAGTCAGTAGTGCGGTGGTGAGGAAAACTCCTGTTTCTCAGGGGAGTGGGCTGCCAGCACTTCCCAAGTTCCAATCACTGTAAGCTACTCTCAGTTTAGCACAATCAGCTATGTAACTGGGTTAATCAGTCTTGGAATCAAAGCTCTGTCACCTACTGATTGTATGAGCTCAGATATGGGTGGCTCTCCATATCTGTGGGGTCTACCCACATAGATCCAACTAACTTTGGGGTCAAAATGGCTTTTTAAAACTTGGCTTCTAAACTGGATATGCATAAATATTTTTGGTTTTATTCCTTAAATAATACTTTGTCATGAATAATTGCACAGCATTTCCATCATTAGTGACTCTAATTATTGAGAAAGGATCTGACAAACTGTGTTTGGGAAGATATTCGCAGGTTATGTGCAAATACTATGTCATTTATATGATAGGCTTGAGTATATCGGGTTTTGTTATTCTGGGGAAATGAATGTGGTTTCCTTATCTACATTAGTGAGAATAACAACAGCAGGTATTTGATTATGAGATTCTGTGGACCAGACATCCACATTCACGACAGCTGGTGCAGTGAACACTCTGAAGCAGGAAGCTGTGCATCACTTACTTGCCTTTGGTGATGACAGTTATCTTAAAGTTACCTTCCATCTACTTGGAAGAAGATGGGCTTGGAAAAGGATGCTCCACACATTCTCCATGTTTTCTGGGCAGGCAGGACAGGCAAAGGCTGGAGGATGCTGGGTGGGGTGGTTCAGAACTAAGAGTGAAAGGGGGACAAAGCCTTACCCTGGAATGTGCTCTCTAGGAGTGCTTGGGGTCATTCTGGAGGAAATAGACAAATTCACTCCCTTGGCCAATGTCACCAATGGGAGCCTTCTCAGTCCAGTCCCTGTCAGGAGCATCCTCACCCTCAATGGATCAGGGGAGGGCTCTGGTGAGCACGTCTTCTGGTTACTCCTACTCTGCAGGGCTCACCGAAGTGTTTAACAAGAGCAAAGGTGTATGGGGTAGGATACACGTATAGTTCTTACTGACCAATGTTGTTGAGGACACTCGCGTCTCACATGCGGGCCAAGAGCTCATGAGCTCTGTGACTTTTGGCAAAAGTGTTGTATTTTCAAATTTTTATTTCTACTAAATTCTCTCCTGAAATTTTCTGGATCCTCTTAGTCATACCTGAAGCTGATTATACATAGTTCTCTCCTGGTGGGCATGGCCTGGTCCCCACTCTTAAAAAAGAACCGTAAACATGCACGCACACCTTAGGTATATTGGTGGAAATGGAACTTATGGCTTGAAAAGTATTTGCACACATAATACATGCTTAAAGATCTATTTTTATTATTTTTAATTTTGTGTTTGTATGTGCCTGTGAGTGCAAGTGTCCACAGGGGCCAGAAGAAGGCACTCAGTCCCATAAAGCTGCACACACAGGAGGCTGTGAGCCCACTCTGTGGGGGTGCTGGGGGTTGAACCAGGTCCCTCTGCAAGAGCAATAGGCTGAACCATCTCTCCAGCCTCCGCATGTTATGTTTTATAGCTGTTTCCATATTGTCTTCCAAAATTATGTCTGATTAGTACCCCTCCCCTTCTCCATCAGTAGGCAGCTTAGTCCTAAATGGGGGCATGGTGCTGCTCACCGTACAGTTGTAGAGCTGCTCACCGTACAGTTGTAGAGCTGCTCACCGTACAGTTGTAGAGCTGCTCACCGTACAGTTGTAGAGCTGCTCACCGTACAATTATAGACGGGTTTATTCTCTAAGCAGCCTAACAATATCAGAGCGGCAGCTGTAATGTCTCCCCTGTTCTCTGTGAGTCGCTCACAGCCCTCGAATCTAGACATTTCTCTCAGTAAGGGAATGGATGGAAGCAGAAACGATGGATGCTGAAGACTCACAGCAAGAGTCTATGGCTGTGCCGTAGGCGGGGAGTGAGCGTCGATTGTGTGACCACAGACTCGGATGTGGTAGGGGACAGTGATGCACACAGGCCTCTCTGACAATACTGAAACCTCTTCTGGGGCTGTTAGCTCTACTCTGACTAGTAACTGAAGCCTGTTGCCTGCAGAGTCTTTCTTTTAAGATCCGTGGCACAATAGCTTGGCCTCAGCACCACAAACTGAAATGGATAGTGAGGACAGACATGGGCTATGGCTGGGTTATCTTAAAAGCCTAAGAAGCCCAGTAGAGTGAACAGGCTCCACCCACTTCCTCATAGAGACTTCTGGTCTTTCAAAGGCTTCCAGCAAGTCTTGGGTGGACAAACCATGAAGCATCCAAACTCAAGCAGCCCAATATAAGCCCCTGCAGGGTCAGTTATAACACACCCTTTCAACTCTATAGCAGACATTGCTTTCCCAATTACCAATGAATAGTCCTCAGGGACTTTTCCCCAAAGCTGTCAGTAGAAAACTAATTTGCCTCTTAGTCATGAAGTGAGCATCTAAGAGAGGTTGGATCAGTGCTTTAAAGCCCCTTCATTTCTTCTGTCTTGTTTTCCCTGGATAATCCTCATAGAGCGAATAATGTCTGATTTTTGTTTTTGGCAACAACAGGAGGATTTCAGCTCTTGCGTGTTTCCTGCCTTTGGGCTCTGACATTCATTAGAATGTGGCTTTGTCTTGTTCATCCCCACCATGAGCCATTCTTGATCACTGGTGGAGGAGGGCTGAGTATGCACTTAAGCTAGGTTGGTTTTGGTTCCTAGCATTTAATATATGATTTACTTGCTTTGTCTGATATCAGAAAGAAGCATCTTCAAGGCTTTCTCCAGATTAAAGCCACAAATCAAGGAGCACTACCTTAAGTTAAAGGACAACACACGAGTGGAGAAAAAGAGCAATTAAGAGAGCACTTCCTCGTAGAAGGTAGGCAATGTTTTATAGAATTAAAACTCCCAGCAAAAATATAATGCAATAGCTTTGTCTCTTTGCATGGCTACAACACAATAAAAGAATCCATAAAAGGGGCTCCATCAAGACACAGCATTGTTTCTCTTCTGCTTCTCAATTATTTTTCCAGAGACATGATGACAATATGTAGACTTTTCTTGCATCTGCCACCTGGTGTCGTGCGCTATTGTTCATGTTGTTCCCTTAATTTGCTTGTTTGGTGAGCTAGACAGGAGGATGGCTAGTGGAAAGACATGGCAGTGGGTCAGAAACAGACTTTGAAGAGGAATCACCATCAGAGGACCTGTGGGGAGAAGACATCACAGGAAGAAAAGAAGGGTCAACACTCACTCCTGTAGCAGGCAGATTGTGCCTTCCAGGCCTGTGGGGACAGAGAGCCTGGCCAGGCCTTCCTTTGGGCCGGCAGTACTCTTCCTGGAGCAGCATCACGGAGAATGAAGCTGTATTCACAGAAGGAATGTGACAAAGTGGACCATTTGAGGGTGAGGAAGGAAGGAAGGAAGGAAGGAAGGAAGGAAGGAAGGAAGGAAGGAAGGAAGGAAGGAAGGAAGGAAATCCAATCAGGTTTAGGTCTGGGACTTGGAACAGGGCCCAGCGCTCCACACCAGCTCTTCCTAAGATAATGGACTGAACCTCAGTTTCCCGTATGGTTCTAGGTTCCAAGGTTCTTTGCCCTGGTTTTTACTTTATTTATTTATTTTTCCTGTGTTAGGCATAGGCATTCTCAGGACATGAAGGCAGTGTGGTTCCTTTCCTCCCCAGTGATTCACGTGTCTCTGAGTGCTTTGGCTTTCCTTTTGACTCACAATCTCTATGCTGCTCACTCTCCCTCTCTCTCTCCCTCTCTCCTTTCCTTCTCTCTTCCATGACTATAGTGCATTTTTCTCTCAGTTTTAATGGCATAAAACTATGGCTTTAAAAAATTCTAGTTAAATGACACGGGTGAACTGAGTTTTCAACTCTAAAGGAAACACATGCTTGAAACAGAAAATAGATTCATGGGAGAAAAAAGAATCTATGCTACTTTTTCCTCTGTCTGTTTGAAGGGTTTCTTCTAAGCCTAATGCCATTTACAAAGCAAGGCAATTGGCCAAGTCTTTGGGACATTCTTGTCTGAAGATACAAACTGGCAGTGCGGAGTGTGCGTATTGGTCACTGCTTTAGAATTATAGCCTTGGTGGTCAGGACACTGTCCAAAGTGATTTTTAAAAGATGAAGAGTCTCATCTGTCATTTATCAGTGAGCTATCTTCAGGGACCTTTGAGTTAATAACGCTCTGCAAAAAGCTATGCCAGGCACCAAAGGGATAATTTGCTGCTACCAAACCACAGAGAAAAACAAACAGTAAGTCACTTACTCTCAAGCAAAGTGTGACAGGGAGGGTGTCAGGTTACTATAACCAGCTACTTAGGGACCTGGCAAGAAGTGTTCTGGTGGCACCAGATTTTCCTCGAGGCTTAGTTTCTATTTGGGCTTTAATATCTGTTTGGTGAACCATGACCCAGCAAATGAATTCAGTTCACCAATGGCTTCCTGAGTTTACTTTTCTCAAACAGATGAGGACAGAGTATTTATACTACTTAGGCATGTGTGCTCTTATAAATATGTGCTACCTGTATATGTTGACTGGGTGCCTTCCACACTGCATGCCCCAACATGCCTACAGCCTGCAACCATCAACTGCAACCCACACCAGTCTTGTCAAACCCTTGTCTTTCAGACGGACTTTGTCAATTTCTGCACACCACACGTGAGGGAGCTTGCAGTCTTGTCTTTCTGTGCCTGGTTTATCTCATTGTTTTCTATCCATTTTGCTACAAATGACAGAATCTCATTATTCTTTATGTTGTCTGTTGAAGGACATGTAGGTTAATCATATCTTAACTATTGTGAATAGTTCTGATTTCAGTTCCTTTCAATACATACCTCAGAGTGAGTTAGCTGGATTATAAAGTAAATACATTTTTTGCTTTTTTCCTTTAAAAAGAAAGATTCATAGCAAAACTCCTATGTGCTATCTTCCCTACTTCACTCTAAGGAATCAAATTACTATAAATTCTTAGGATGCAGGGCCTCTCTTCTACCAGGCAACATTCATCTCAAGTTAAACAAGGAGGAAGGGTGTAACATGGCTTCCACAAAAGTAAATCTTGGCCACAGAACAACCATTCCAGGCATGAAATTCCTGTGAAGAAAAATGCTTGACTTTATATAGTTAAAAAGATTAATGTAGTTAGAGTCTAAATACAGGACAAATTTATTATATGAACAATATACCCAGAACTAGCAAGGCTGAGGCAGGAGGATTGCAAATTCAAAGCTATCTTGAGTTACACAGTGAGACTCTGTCAAAATAAAAAGAGAAAGAAAATAAAAAAGAAAGGGAGGGAGAGGGAAAGAGAATGATACAAGTTATTTTGCAAAATTAAGAAGGCTGACCAGTGTGAGGCTTGAAGGGGGCCTAAGAATTTGTCTTCCCATAAGCTCACCAGTCAACTTGCCTCTGTGGATGCTTACAGAAGACTAACACACCTCAATCAGAAGGACAATTTCTTACTCTCAGCAATTAGCAGCAGTGGAGAGGGTGTTGTTGTTCTGTGTGTTGTGTCTCTGTTTCTCTCTCTCTCTCTCTCTCTCTCTCTCTGTGTGTGTGTATGTATGTGTGTGTGTGTGTGTATGTATGTGTGTGTGTGTGTGTGTGTGTGTGTTACCTCTCTGTGTATGTCTGTGTTGATTTTCAGTGTCAAGTTTTTGGAAGTCCTAATTCTTATAAAAATGTCACATGTGGAGGTTTTTAAGCCAGGACAAGGTCCTCTGAACTTAGGAAACTTCAAACTTTTTGTAATGGGCAGTAGGCACACATCCTTTTCTCTCGAGGGTGGGTGACACCTCTAACTTCCAAGGTTGTTTGCTACACCCCAAATGATCTCGAAGAGGTGAGCCAGAGCAAAGACAATCTCTGCTTGAAGAGGGACTCACGCAGAACTCTCTCCCAGTGTCTGAATCAGGGAAATAAAAACACGTTTATAAATGGGATCAAGTCTTCTCAGCAGTTCTCTTGAAAGTAAACCAATCTTTGCTGCTTTCCAGGGCTACCTGCTTTTAGACTCTACCAGAAGAAGGTGAGGCCAAAGCAGGCTGCCCGACCAACTTCATTTGCTACCTTCCCAAGGAGCCTGAATATGAAGAAAGCATGTACCAGAGACAAACCTAGCCTTGTTTACAAGGTTGACTCAGTACTAGAAAAGCAAGTTTTGGGAGCCTAATCTGTAGCTGTTTGAACCTAGTGTCCTATTGAGATGTCTGGTGTGATGTGGTGTGAGAGGCAGGGAGAGTGGAGGTAGAAGGCAAACAGGCCCTACAAAGCAATTTATCCCCAGGCAAAAATGCACCAGAAAGAAGGAAACCCAGGTATCCAAGAGGGCATTACCATGGCTCGTCAAGGAGAGGTATTTAGTCTGTTGCTGAGGCTGGGGTGGAAGGGAGCTCACAAAATCTGGGCAACTGGGTCTCTGAGGGCGAGAAGATGCTCAACCTTTCACAGGCAATGTATAAATACACAGTAAGTTATTATCCAAACCTCAACAATAACTCTACAGGCTCATTTAGGTTAACATGAATTCAAGTAAAAAAAAAATGAAATTCATGGGATGTCCTTGGGTCCAATATGAAAATGGCTTCCAGAAAGTTCCAACTGTCAAATATGTTTGCTTTTAGAAAGACCACAGGCAAGAGCTCCTGCTACCCACAGCATTTCTTTCCACGGCCTCTTGTGTTTGACAGCACCATTTAAAGGTCATGAGTCTGGCACCCAAAGGCAAGAGTCAAAGGAAAAGGTGAGAGGGAAGAAGGAAATCGCCCCCTAAAATGGATGGATTCCAGGGCAGATGCCAAGAAAGGGAGTCCCAAGGATACTAATTAGGCCCTGATGTGAAACTAAAATGTCCCGGTATATGAAGCAAAGATCTAAGGCCTGTTGTTCTCTAACTAAACTGGAGTCACATGGGCAATGGCTCCTATTCTCAGCCATTGATCTTTCTTGGAAAGAACTGGGTATAACCATACTCTCCCCTAGTGTTGCTATCATTTTGCAGTCTTTTGAGGGGATTTTAGATGGTAAATAAAAGTCCAATATCTTATGTGTTCCAAGGATTGATAAACACCTATCCCTGAGATGGGTTTTCTCACCTTCCAAACAAGTGGATAGGTGGCTACTCCATGCTCAGCTGATAAGCCACATCCAGGCACTTTGTGTTGGGTTAAGGGGTGAGGGAGGGCATGTAAGTGCTCTGAAACAGGGACAGCACTCAGGCCAGGTGCTGGGCAGGGAGCCTCCTGTCCCCAGGTGTGAGGAAGAACTCAAGTGGCTGAAGCCTTCATCATCAAAGCCTCCATCCCAACCCCACAGCTCAGAGACCCGGACAACCTCAGATGCAGTTCTGTGCTCTCATTCCTGTGAGTGGTTGTGACTGTGATGCCCCATAGAGGCAGGAAGCCCAGTGGTCATGAGCCATGGGGGGTTTTGGAGTTAAGTAGGCTCCTCTTTGAGGCTGAGCACTAAGGTCTAATTATTGACTTAGGTAGGCCATCAAATCTTTTGAGTTTATTTTCTCAAATGTACAATGAAGATGATACAGTCTGCCTTGTGAGATTAAGGCCAGGATTAAATGTGATAACACACAAAGGTGTTTAGCTCCTGCCAATGCTTATTATATATGGACATATTTCATAAACTTTAACTTATATTTCCCTGTGTTCTGCAGAACCAGAGGTAGAACACCTGCATGACGAAGAGCCAGCGTGTCCATATGCCAGCTGCCTCCTGCAGTAATTGTATAAATTATGGAGACTGACCTCAGGCCAGCACATCAAGTGCTGTATGACCGAGCTAGCGAGGCTCAGTCTGGGGACCTGTGGTGCTAGGGAATGTAATGGAACCTCAGAGCTGACTGAGGCCTGTGTTGTCTTTAGCTTCTCAAGTGAAGGAAGAGATATGTCTTCTGGAAGAATCTTGAACACCTGCTGACCTATTTGATAAGCCAGGCATAGGTCTAGAATGCTGAGTTACATTCCACTCCCCAGAATGACAATCCCAGGGCCTAACCTGAACGATTCACACATGGGCAAGCAGTCATAACACTGCAGGCACGTACTGTGACAGAGCACATGCAGAGCTATGAATGAGCCCCCTGGAGGACCTGGGGGGGGCGGGGATCTGTTTCAGCTCTCTCAATAGAGCCTGATGGTGGAGAGGACGTTCTAAGATGAGCTAAAAGGTTTTACAAAACCTTGATGAGAATACTACACAGGTCATTCTAGAAACCCCAGGAATTCAATGGCACTGAACAGGACCAAAAATTGAAGCGAGAAGGCGAGGGCCAGTTCCTCTGAAGGTGTATGAGGGGGTCGGTGTTTAAGGACACAGTGCAATGATCTATAGTCATTCTGACTGCTGGGTAGGAACAACAGAAAGAGTCAAGACTGGACATGGGAAAGCCGGTTAAGATGGCTGCAGTGAACTAAGAAGAAGCTACATTTCAGGTTTAGAGGTATTCGATAAGCTTGGTGGCTGGGTGTTTTGGGGAGGGATGGGAACCAACATTTTGCCTAGGCAAGGGCAGGAAGGAAGGCCAGAGCGTGCACAACTGGGACGAGAGGCCTTGGGGGGAAAGTGAACCCCTGCTTCATTGGCTGAACAAAACTTGGGCCGGTCAAGCCTGGTAGAAATCCTGCACCTATCATATTTTCCTGACTCCTCACATGTATGGCATTCTATTAACAGCTGGACTGAGTCTTCTTACAGGTTTCTCCGATGGGAAAAGAGGAGTTTAATGAAATGAATGGGGCACAGCCTGGGAGAGACCTGGAATAGAAGCCAGCAGGGCTGAGCACACATTGCTCATCTTGTTTCTGTCTCAATCCAAGAACATCGCTGGGTCCTGTGCTGAAGACACCAAGAAAAACATCAGGATTAAATGCTTGCACATACTTGGAAAATCAAAGGTTAGCGCTACGGGCACTTGGGGTCACCATCTGTAGAGAAGGCAGCAGAGTGAACACTCCCCTGTACGTTCCAGTCATATACAGAAACAAACTTGTAAGCAGCTCCCTTTATTTGAGTAAATAGCTTGTAAATAAATCATTGGTAAACATTACAAAATTAAATACATTTTCAAAAGCTTGCCAGTATACGGAAAATTCACAAACATAGTTCTTTTTAAAAATAAAATATGTTCAAAGCACCCTTGATGTAAATTGCCTGGTCCCTATCTTCAGACAGGGCCACCTGGAGACTTCTTACTGCAGGCAGGGTTTCCAGGGGGAGGCAACAGGGGCTTCCCAAAAGGAAGGGTTTGTATTCACTTTTCACCCTGCTTACATCCCATGTGAATTTTAATTCTTCTCGAAAGAGCTGGTAAATGAGGGGTGAGGGCAAGCACTCAGACCTAGCTCCCAACATGGAAATTGGGGTCACAATTAGGATCAGGAATTGCTCAAGAAACCAGAGTTGAAGCCACACTTCCAAACCAACAAATCTCTTGAGGGGCCTTCCCATCTCTGCATTGTGTCAATACTCAGTTTACACCTCCGGACTGATGGTACCCAGACCCAGGACGGGCCAGAATAGACGTCAAAGAAGGAAGAAGTTCAATCCCTTGGTTCTCATTGGACCCGCTTTTATGGACAGAGATAACACACAGTATTGAATTGAAAGCAGAGAACCCATTGCTACACAGGGCTTCCTTCTTCCATGGCAAAACTCTGTTCAGGAAGTGTAGGTTCTTCAGAAATAAGGTTGATTTTCAAAATTACGAGTTCATAAAACTTTAAAAGACCACAATGGGGCAATAAGCATGTGACCTGGCAAAACATGTCAATCAAAGGCATAATGAAAGTCTGGAAACTAAGCCCTTGACCGACTCAACATGGGAGTTGTATGGCTCGTAATTAGAATGGACACACTAAATTCTTTCACTTTGGTGCAGAAAGCGGATGCTGAAGGTGGACCGGGTTTGTATGAAGAATGCCTGGGCGTGTCCTGAAAACACATGTGCTGTGACGTCATCTCACGGGACAAGCACAGGTTTATTCCATCAACATGAAAGAAAGCTCGCATCTCTATTTTCAACTTAGTGTTTGTAGACATGTACAAGCACTAGACATTTTTGACATCTAAGTCAAATGTATTACTTTAAAAAGTCTTACCAAACTGACCATAAGGAAACCATCTTCTCTGTGCAGTAAGATCCTAAATTACAGCTGAGTCCTTACAGAAGGCGTTGCCCGGGCTCACCCATCCTTGTGGTTGCATCTGCTTTGATAGTCCTTGGTTGGGCTGCAATCCAAGTTCTAATAGCTTTGCCATTAAAATATTACAGTAATGAAAACCCTTTAAACCAACAAAAGAATAAACACTTTTGAATAAATGTCTAGCCCCCCCACACACAAACACACACACCAAAAAATGTTGTTTGTAAAAGACAACTATGGTTTTTTAATAAAAGTATCCATGAAGTCCAAATTCCAGGTCGCTTTCTTCATCTCGGAAAGAATTCCACCCTGTTGCCCAATCATGTGCTCTTCTTCTGTGGAGGGCTCAGCTTCCTCATGCCTCTTATCCGGGAGAGCAGCTCTCTGATAAATTCCTGAAAGACACCCAGGGAGTTAATACAAGAGGCCACACTGTTAAGAGCTTTTCTCCAGAGTGTGCCTAGAGTCACTGATGTCACTTGCAGTTAATGAATCTGGTTGTTAGTGCTGAACTCCAATGATAAAATAATGAAGCTTCAGGGAAACACAAAGTGCTTAAATTTCACAGGACAAATGCCTTCTCCGTGCTCTCCTCTCTGTAGGGAAAAAGCTAGGTCACGGGTCACTGTCACCGACAGACACCATCCATGTGAGGTCCACAGGTACTTGTGGCTTCTGTGCTCAGCCTTACAATGCGTATGTACAACACATGGACACCCTGTAGATCCCGCCTGTGTAGGGTTAGGCTAGGATCGAAGATTCTGTCACTTCCAACTGGTTGTAGAGGTCACTAGACTGTGCCTGGATCAGCAAAGCTAGACCACTGGTTCTGAAAGTTGAGGATCAGATCTACCAACGGTAGATCACAGACTACCCTTAGTCACAGACTGCTGATCCCACCACAGTGCATCTGGTTGAGTTCATGAGTACGGAATGTGACAAGGCTGAGAACCAGTGTTCTCCAGCTGCTTAAGCTGTAGATAGTTGTGACCTCACGTGGGTGAAGTCATGCGACCAAAAGCGGCAGTCATGACATAGTTGTCAACAGTGCAAGGTGATTAGACACACAGCCCTGAAGATTAATGCAGAATCATTTGTATAATAAATCCAAGGGGGCCCTAGTGGCACTTGCTCACGGTGTGTCACGTGACTTTGTTACAGCTGTGGTTCAGAACATACAACATGCACTGTGCATGCTGGTCATGCAAACAAGACCAGGGAATGCTGCCTGAAGCCCCTCAGCTCAGACTGATGACTATGATTATAGTGTTTTTACAGCACGTTCCAAGTTTTCTGGAACTTGGAATCATGGTTTAATTATGTGGAAAAAAAGACAATAATTTCTACTGTCCATCATAGAAGTATTAAATATCAAGGTATATCCTTGTTCTGTATGGTGTTGGAAGCTTTGATTTTTAAAAAATTGTTGTTTGAGTGGCTTACTTGAGTTTTACACACACACACACACACACACACACACACACACACACACATAATGGTTCAATGAATTTTGGCTTGGGATTGAGACAGAATTTCCAAAAATTTTTGAAATGGCTCTAAACATACTCCTGCCATTTTGTACTAAGTATTTCTGTGAAGTGTCTGTATTCACAGTAGTGATCAATTCAATAGGTCTCAACCTGTAGGTTACTACTCTTTTGGGGATCAAATGACCCTTTCATAAGAGTTGCCTAAGACTATCGGAAAACACAGATATTTACATTATGACTAATAACAGTAGAAAAATTGCAGTTATGAAGGAGGAACAAAAATAATTTTATGGTTGGGGGTCACCACAGCCTGAGGAACTATATTAAAGGGTTGCAGCATTAGAAAGGTTGAGAACCACTAGGTGATATCAACCAATTCTGGAAAAAAAAAAATTGAAATGCTCTACACCCTGAGTTTGAAATATTTAACCACATTTACCTCTTTATGTAAAAATAAACAAGTACCTTGTTAATATAAAATGTTTTTATTTTAATAAATGATAACACCACATGAGCAACAAAGATTTGTTTTAAAATGTTTTTTATAATTTACAAATGTCTTTATAATTTATTGCCAGTGTTTTGCTTGTATTCCTGCTTTAAATACCTATATACTACAGTTGTATAAATTTTAAGGCAAATATATTGTGTGCATGTATAAAATTATCAAAGAATAAATACTGAGCTATATCCTCAGTCCTAGAGATTTGTGGATGTCTCAGAGACAGACTGGACACTGATCTACAATTCCTATCTTGTACCATTAAGAAGCTGTCATTTCCTCTCATAGTTTAAAATGTTCAGCTGGCATCAAAGTCACATTTTTTAAGTAATAATTACCTCCGTCCCCTATTTTCCCTTACCCCTTTGTAAAGACAAATCTGGTAGCCAGCTGGACTTTCTGGCCAGTAAGGAAAGATAGAATTGAGTATCATACCAGGGCCAGCTAAGAACAGACACAGATAAACTGATCTTATGGAAGTATCTTGGTTTAATTATTTGGAAACCTTCCAAAAAAAAAAACTGGCTCTCTGGCTGTGTCCCCCTGCCAACTACAATCTGCAGTCATAAGAGCCCAGGCTCTGTGAGCCCTGCACTATTCTCTAGCCCTAAACCATAATAAGCTTTAACACATGATACTTTGCCCACCACCACCACCACCACCACCACCACCACCACCACCACCACCACCACAATTTGATTTTTTTAATAGTCTTTGCTAGCATAAAACCAATACGTGCTTTTGCTTACACATTTGGAAAATACAAACCAGCATTGGTGTATACTCCTTAGAATTAGCGACACTTAACAGATTTGCTGCTATGGACACAGTTCTTAGCTACTTAGATCGCACTGTGTGATCCTTCTCATCTACTTGACATTATGGCAAGCTTTTCCCTACTACATGAAAACCTTCCTAAAAGCACATGGCCACATAGTCCTTTGTGTACAGGCAGTGTTACTACTACACTCCCCCGCTCTAGATTCTCAGATGCTGCTTCTGGCTTTTACAAGTTATAAACAACAGTAAAACTGAACCTGTATGCTTCAATAATTGTCCTCAGTCCAGGTAACTTCTTCTGGAGACTGGTCCCATGACTTAGTCAGAGAACTCTTACAGCTTCATCCCCACCATCCCTGACAGTGTTCAGCAGAGGAATGAGGTGGAAGCCCTATTTTAATTTTAAGTACACCTATGTAATTTAAAGAATTTTCATGGATGAAATAACGTCTTCCCCGCCCCCCCCATTTATCTTCAGTTTTCATTTTGAAAACCTAACTCTCACTGTCCACTTGACTCAATGGTTTAAACAGCATTTGGCATATTCAAAGTTTATTTCATTGTTTTGGAAAATGTTATGCAAGTAATTGCTATGTATAAGAGCATTATGCAAATGACCTGCAGGAGTCAAGCATTCCACTGTAAATTTCCTATTTTGATAGAATCCTAGGTCAGAATCAAAAAATTCTTTTATTTATTTCATGAATAACTCTGGTAATTTTCTACTGTGTTAATAAGATTTTCAGAGAGACTAAAAAAGAAAAAAATCGCACGAGAAACAGCATTTCCTAAACTGAAGGCCTTTTCCCTCAAGACAAAAGTGACTTGATAATTTAAATAGAATTCAAATTACACAGAATTGATCATAACGTAGGTGAATCTCAGAGATTAAAATGTTTCAATAATAAAATTTTGTACTTATAATTAATTTTGTGTGTGTGTGTGTGTGTTACCACGGCAAAACATATGTAGGTTAGAGGACAAACTTGGGGATTTGGTCCTAGGGATCAAACTCAGCCAGGCTTGCCAGTGAGCATCTTTATCCTCATGTTGACCCCTCGTTTTAATTTTGCAGAAACATAACCTTAAGTCTACATTTCCATCTACTGTCTTTTTGTGTGGTGACTCATCTGGGTGGCCAATCAATTTGATCACATCTGGAATCAACTCTAACCCAAATTGCTAGGCACACTTTCAAGGGGTTTTCTTAATCAGAATACATGAGCTGGGAAGAGCCACCCTAACCTCAGTGAAATCCACAACAAAGACCACGGAAGAAGGAAAGCTTTGTCTTCTGCACAATGGAGAGCTCGCCTCCCCTGTTGCTTTGGCCATTCTTAAATCTAACTTCTTCAGGATTCCAGCATAGACTGGAAACCATTATCGCTCCAGGAACTCTCTGGGAATCCAGCACCAGGTTGGGGCTACTGAATTGTCTAGCCTTGTTGACTGAACAGTTACTGAATTCTCTGGCCATCCCATTGTGACACCCACTTTTGCACTAACCGACAGTCCTGCTGGTCAGTCTAATGATACCTCTTTTTATTATAAGTCCTATGAGTCTGTTCATTTAGAGGCTCCTGACTAATAGCATATGAATAAATGCCTGTTTAAATTATTCATTAAATTTGCATATTTGAGTGCAAAGTTCAGTATGTGAAAAGCACCAAGACCAATATACATTCCCCATACAGAAATGTGGCCACGGCACTTGCCCAGAAGGATTCGGTTTATTTTCCAGATGATTCTCCAGGAAGACTCAAGGATTTCTAGTCAAGAATACTTTCATGGCTCCAGGTCTGTTTCTCCAGGGCACTTTCCGTTAGTGACAACACTGTAAATATATCTCATTTATTTCCAAAACGGAGTCTCGGGCTGAGGATGGTTGACTCTTTGAGATGGTGACCTTTGAACTGAGACCTGAATTAACTGGCCAACTTAGAGGATGCTTGGAGGGCCTTTGTTTGGAAGGCCTTGATGACAGTACAAGGAGAGAGACCTTCAGATGAACAAGGCAGGGATGGGTGTCCCTGGCACAGAATGCCACAATGAGGAGATGAGGAAATACTGGAGATTGTAGGTTCAGACTGACAAGGCCTAGTAGGGTCACATAGCAGAGATCTGACTTTGTCATGGAGAGCCACTGGAAGCCTTGAAGCATAGAACAGCGTGATTAGATTTAGCTTTCTAAAATGGCCTTTTGGAAGCTGTGTAATGAATGGCTTTTGAAGACACGAATGGGAGAGAGGCATATCAGTTTGGGTCTGTGGTAGTAAACCAGGCAATCAATGCCACTTCAAACACTGACGGAAACAAGAGCATATATTTTGCATCCATTTCAGAGGCAGAGCCAACAGACCCTGCTCCTCAAATGAACATGGGGGTAGGGCGCAGAGGGAGGAAGAGACAAGAGAGAATGTCACCACTCAGCCACCAGCCAGAAAGGGGGTGCCATTGGCTGAGATGGGGTCAACTGGAGAGAAAGTATTAGGATGGCAATGAGATGACAAGACAAGATAAATGCGATGTGGGACTTCAGCTCATGCGTGTGGATGCGGCTATGGTCCTCAGCAGCATTCCCATCAGTGACTTTCAGCCTCAATCCAAAGTAAATGGCCATTATTGAGCCACAGAGACACAAGACCAAACCAAAGTTTGATTAAGGGAATACAACCCTTCTATCCCATTTTGAACAAACACAGGTCAAGACTAGGTCCACACCAAGGGTTTGTGAACAAAACGACTTAGCCTCACACTATTCAGTGCAGTGGTCACTGAGTGGATGTGACTATTGAAATTGTTTAAAGTAAATAAATAAAGTGTAAAATACTTCTTGGTCACGCTGGCCACATTTTAAGCAACCCATACTCATACGGGTACCAGACAGTACAATGCAGTGAAAGGATAGTTACATTAAACCAGAAAATTCCTCAGGCCAGTGCAGCTGCTGACACATTAAGCTGCAGGGCTAGATGAGAAACCTTGGAGGAGCCTATAAGAGTAGGAAATTATGTAGCCCAATATACAAAGATCAATGCCATAGGCATTGATCTTTGTATATTGATACATAATTAAGAGTATATTTAACCACAATTGAATAGATCTTTGTATATTGATACACATTTAAAGGTAACGCTTCCTAATGGTATCATACCTAGAGATACTTAAAAATAAAATGTGAAGGTCTGACCTCTTGATACCAACCATCTAAAACGGTCTAGGATAGTTAAGTAAAACAAACTCCTAGTCATGCAAACATGTCACTTTGTTAGCTACTATGACAGTCTATCACAGATATTCTCTAAACTACCCAGTAATCAAGTTGCTAAGAGACAAGCAACATTTGCTTATCTAAATACAAGAGATGGATAGGGCATCTTCAAAAACCCCAAGAGATCTGCAGAATATGGCATTCAAAGATGTTATCTTAAATCAAGATTTTTTTTGATATCGAGACATATCAGCGCCTGACAGCACCCCCTATTCTACTCCAAGTAGAAGATAAGCATCGAAGAACCTCCACTATAAGATGGTTGAATTAGTGGCAAGCCTATCTCTTGGCATGAAAAAACCCCTTGCACCAACTGCAGACAGACTGCTGTCCAAAAAGGACAAAACTTGGTAGCAGGGAAGTTGACAGCCTAACTCTGCCAAGACAGGGTAGATAAGTCTTTCATAATCCCTGCTCTACAACAAATGTCTGTCAGAGAAACAGGACCCAAAGGCTGAAGACTGATGCAGGAATGTATGGAGAGAAAATGGGAACTGTCCAGGCAGTCATTGGTATGTCCTTTCTTAGTTTTGGAAGCTGCAGGCCCTGCACTTCCTATATAAGCAAATATATTTATCCCTCTCAGGTCTCTAAGGTGGTTGAAGAATAGACAGCTAGAGTCTCATAGTTAAATTTTGAGTTGTTTATGAATCAAGAGGGTGTTATAGATCTAAGAAGATACTCTTAAAAGTGTGTTGCAAGTTAGTATGAATGTTGAGTCACATATAGACCTTTAAACTCAAGGAGATGGTTAGATAGTAGAATGTTAAAGTCAGGGGCCAAATATGTATAAACTGGACATTGGGAAGGTATACTGGGCCATTTAACTCTCACAAATGTGGCATATTTATATCTGTTGTTTTGTATAATACTTACTGCAATAAGAGAAGGAACCATCTGTTGGACTGAAAGGGGAAACTTCTGGGGGGAAGAGGGTGGAAGGGCGGGATAGGAAGGGGGAATAGGGAGGGGTTTGTTACTGAGATGTAACTTGAAGAAAAAAAAATAAAGTATTTAAAAAAAAAGAGTAGGAAATTAGAGAGAAGAGCAAGGCTGGACGCTGTGTGACAAGTGAGGACTGGGGGAAGAGATGGGCCACAAGAGGTAGGAGGGGGAGGCTGACAGAAAGTGATGAAGGAGTCCAGAGAAGAACATGCTTCTAGAAGGAAGAGGTGCTTAAAAAAACTCCTGTGTTTAAAAATAAAATAAAGGTTGGGTAAGCCAACCTTCTTCTGTCTACAAACTTCTTAGGACATTTAAATGGCTGAGCACAAAAGGACTGAACATCAAATGATTCTATCAACATTTTTTTTAATAATTTATTTTTTATTTCTTCAAGTTACATCTCAATCACAATCCCCTCCCTACTCCCCCCTCCAGTCCCACCCTTCCACCCTCCTCCCCCTCAATCCCCCCATCCTCTTCACTTCTTTTTTTTTTTTTAGTTTAAGGTATTTCTTTTTTCCCCCCAATAGCTCTCCCTTTCAGTCTAAAAAATGGTTCTTTTTCTTATAACTATAAATACAATACAAAACAACAGAAATAAATAGGCCACAATTATAAGAGTTATATGGATTAGCATACATTCCCAATGTCCAGTCCATATGTATTTGGCAACCATTTTCCCATTCTCATTTCAGCCCCAAACAGGTTTACTATGTCCCAAATCAGCAGGAAGTCATTTTAATAGAGCGACATCCCATCCCCAGAAGGTGGGGAGGGTGTTTTTCCCCCCTTTGGTCATTTGATGGATAATAGAAAATCTTGTTATTTAGGAAGAGATTACAAGCTGTTAAATGGTCTTGTTAAATGGGTTTTGGAGGTTAGACCCAGGGACTTCTCTCTTTTTCTTTTCTGTATCCTTCTTTCTCTCATATGTAGGGGTGAACAGACTTGAGAAAAAATGGGACATAGACATAGTATAGGAAAGATCAAGAAAAAAGGACAGATTATTGAATATGCCCTTATACCTTTGTATATTGAAACAAAATTAAGATTATATTTGGCTAAATTGGTATTGATCTTTGTATATTGATCCAAAATTAAGATTGTATTGGGCTACATCGGTATTGATCTTTGTATATTGATACAAAATTAAGATTATATTTGGCCACATTGGTATTGATCTTTGTACATTGATACAAAATTAAAGTTAACTCTTTTTAAGGTATTGTACCTAGGTAATGCTTAAAAATGAAATGTGAAGTTTTGGCCTTTTGCTACCAACTGTCATAAACTGTTTAGGATAATTAAGAAATGCAAACTAATAGTTATTCAAGCTTGTCATTTTGTTAGGTACTAGGACAGTCTATCACAGTTATTTTTTAAGCTAATCAGAAATCAAGTTGCTAAGAGACAAGCAACATTTGCTTACCCAAATATAAGTGATAGATAGGTGGTCTTCAAAAACCTCAAGTGATCTGCAGAATATGGCATTCAAACTTAACTTAAGATTTTTTTTTATATCCAGACATGTCAGCTCGTGACAGCACCCCCTATTCTACCCCAAGTAGAAGATGAGCATCAAAGAATCTCCAATTGGAGATGGTTGAATTAGTGGCAAGCCTATCTCTTGGCAAGAAAAATCCCTTGCTTCAACTGCAGACAGAATGCTGTCCAAAAAGGACAAAATTTGGAAGCAGGTAAGTTGACAGCCTAGCTCTGCCAAGATAGGGTAGGCAAGTCCTTCATAATTCCTGCTCTACAATCAATGTCTGTCAGAGAAATGGGGCCAAATGGCTGGAGATTCATGCTGTAATGTATGGAGAGAAAATGGGAACTGTCCAGGCAGCTACTGGTATGTCATTTCTTAGTTTGGGAAGCTGCTGGCCCTGTACTTCCTGTATAATCAGATATATTTATCCCTCTCAGGTCTCTGAGGTGGTTGAAGACTAGATAGCTAGAGTCTCATGTTAAATTTTGAGTTGTTTAGGAATCAAGAGGGTGTTCTGGATCTAAGAAGATTTTTTAAAATTGTTATGCAAGTTAGGATGAAAGCTGAATTGGACATAGAAATTTAAACTCATGGAGATGGTTAGATAGTAGAATGTTAAAGTCAGGTGCCAAATACATATGGACTGGACATTGGGAATGTATGCTAAGACATATAACTCTCATAATTGTGGACTAATTATTTCTGTTGTTTTATATTGTATTTATTGTTATAAGAGAAAGAACCATTTGTTGGACTGAAAGGGGGAGCTGTTGGAGGGAAAAAGATATACATTAAACTTAAAAAAAAGGAAGGGGATGGGTGGGTTGAGGGGGAAGAGGGTGGGAGGGTGGGACTGGAGGGGGAAGTAGGGAGGGGATTGCAATTGAGATGTAACTTGAAGAAACAAAAAATAAATAAAAAAAAGAAAAAAGAACTTAAAAAAATAAAGGTTGGGTAAATGAAAGACAGAGACAAATCTATTTATTTGTCTATCTTTATAACAGTACTCTGCTGGCCAGGTGTGGTGGTGCACACCTTTAATTACAGCACTCAGAAGGCAGAGGCTGGCAGATCTCTGTAAGTTTGAAGCCAGGTAGAGACCTACAAAGAGAGTTCCAGGACAGCCAGGGATGTTACACAGAGAAACTCTGTCTTGAAAAACCAAAAATCCAAAACAATAACAAAAAACAAAACAAAACAAAAAACGAACAAACAAATAAACAAACCCCCAAACCAAACAATTGCACAGTGTCTCTGCAAATACAGTCTACAACTCCTGATATCACCTGATATCAGGTACTATCACTCTGCCAGTTTTAGCAACTTTTCTCTAAATGTTTTTGGTCATTATAGGTCCTTTAAATTACCGTAAGAATTTTAGAATAAGCCCATGAGTTTATACTCCAAAAGCTTGTTCAGGCTTGTGGTTGTGATTGCATTAAATCAGTAGATCAATTTGGGGAAAACTGACACCTGAGCAATAATAGATCGTCTTTCCCATGAACTTGGTGTACCCCACTTTCACTAAGTCTTCTTTTTTTTTTTTTTTTGGTTTTTCGAGACAGGGTTTCTCTGTGTAGCCCTGGCTGTCCTGGACTCAATTTGTAGACCAGGCTGGCCTCGAACTCGCAAAGATCCGCCTGCCTCTGCCTCCCAAGTGCTGGGATTAAAGGCGTGCGCCACCACTGCCCGGCATCACTAAGTCTTCTTTACTTCAGCAACATTTTGCATATTTCAGTGTGTACAGATTGCACAACCTGGATCGTATCTGCAGGTGTTTAACACTGCCAACGCCACTATTAACAACAAATTGCTATTTACAATTGTTTGCTGATATTATGTAGCAGTATTGCAGATTTTCTTTCTTATTTCCATTTTATGTTTGAGGAGATAGCTCAGTTATTATTCAAAGCCATATACTTTTTTTTTTTTTTTTTACAAAAGCCACGGGACTTTGTACAAATCTTATTCTTAGCATTATAGTCAATAACAAACTCATCACATATTCTTTTTAAAAAGCCTAAAATTACATTTTAAATTCATTGCGGTGTGTGATTGTAATTCAATGTAAATTCACATGCTATGTGCTCAAGTGAAGGTCGGAGGACAGCTTGTGAGAGATGATTCTCTTCTTTTCACCATGTGGGTCCCGGGGGGGTCAAACTCAGATTTCCAGCCTTGGTGGCAGGCACTTCTATCTGCCAAGCTGTCTTGCAGACACCATTCCATATTACTTTAACTATCTTTATGGAGGAAGACTGAACTCCTTAGGAAAAACTCAACCATTGGCACCAAGCAGAAGGCAGAGCTGATCAGTGAAGCCAGATATCATCCTGCTTCAAACTGGGACAATAATTTGGACTTTCTGGGCAAGCCTTTGTGAGAATTCCAGCATGTGGGGGAAAGATGGCCCTTTATTTCCATTCTCTTAGAATGTGGAATGCGGTATGAATGAGAACGGCCCCCATAGGCTCACATATTTGAACGCTCTGTCCATAAATGGTGGAACTGTCTTGTGAAGCTCTAGGAGGTTTGGCCTTGTGGGAAGACGTGTAGTGCTGGAAGGTTTCAAAAGCCCACTCTGGGCCCAGTCCTACCTTCTCTTGGCCTCCGATTTTCAGATCATATGTAAGCTCTCAGCCACTTCCCCAGACCCATGACCTCCTTCCACCATACTCAGCCACAATGGGCACATGTCCAGTTAAATTCTTTCTTTTATAAGTTGCTTTGATCCTGCTGCCTCTTCACAGCAATAGAGCAGTAACTAAGAAAATCTATGCAAGAAATACTTTTCCCCATGTTTGAAGGGGCTGGTAGATTAATATAAGTTAGATTTAGTGAATA
>CAJQZJ010033456.1:1898598-1920862 GCA_907164525.1 Lophiomys imhausi | reverse complement strand
ATAAATAAGAGTTAAATAAATAATAATTTAAAAGCTCGGTTTCACATGTTAGATAGGAATTTGATCATGGCTATTCGTCAATGAAGTAGGAACTTCAGAGCATACAGAACTCAGATCCACCAGTGTGAATGAGAAAATGAGTTGACAGGAGAGGGTATACGGCGTCGTCGTCTCCAGGCTTGTCCCTATCATACTGACAAATTCTAAAGGACAGCAGTTGAGATTTCAATGGGTGCTATTATAAACACAGGCTAAAACTAGTGCCATTGTACTTTGGGAATCAGTGCTAGTACATATTCTTTTTCATCCCAGGAGAGATACTTTGAGTTTTTTCTGTTGTTAATAGAACTACAAGCAACTAGGCTGAGAACACACTGTAAACCCCCAAATGAGAATCACTTAGCGCCACCCAGCTCCACATTGGAGCTACTGCTTACTTAGTGTTTGCTCTTTCTTATCTACCAGGCTCCATCCTAAGCCCTTTGCAAATATTTAGCTTTCAAAAGTCTGTGGGCAAAGATCTCTACTGTACCGAACCAGAGGTGACAGTTGGTTCGAGGAATTTGCTGAGGGCTGAAGAGCTTCTGTTGAAATCAGGATTTGTTTTTGTTTCGATACTCCGGTCCTAGACACTACGCAATACTGCCTCTCGAATGAGCTGTACACCCGTCCCCAGCACTAGACGCGAGATGTGTCATTCCTCCATCCCACAGTCCATTTTTAGATCTTCAAGGTAAACGTCTCAACCTTATCCTAATGTCTTTTACGGGGCTTACGTGCATGTGTACATCTTCCTCTGTGACTTTCCACCTTATATTTTGACATAAGGTCTCTGATTGATTCTGAAGTTCAAATATTCTGTTGGTTTGCAAGCTCCATGGATCCTCCTGCTTCTACAATCCATCACGGGGACTTTAGGAACAAACTCCTGTGCCCAGCTTTTTTCAGGAAAGCTAAGATCCATAATTATGTCTTCATGTTTATTCAGCAAGCACTTCACCCCCCACGGGGCCATCTCTCCATGCCTTCGTGCTCCCTTTTAAAAAACAAGAGTGCTCAGAGTTGTATCTGCTCTGTTCTCTAGCCTTGTGTCCCTGGACCCTGGTCTAGGCTGGCCAGTCCCTGCTGCCTCAGCTTCTTTTCTAATAACATGCCACCCACAGTCCACGCCACACACTCATGCTTTGCATCCCACAACCTCACAGCACTCTCGTGCTGTCTCCGTGGGGCTTACAAGTACCCTCCTCCCCTACTCACTATAACACGAGATAGGGAGATAGGAGTTGAACCCTCGTTCCCATGCCTCTGTTTACTTTTAAAATTGCGCACAGGTTTTACAATGCAGTGTTACACGGGACCCTCAGGGGACCTTTGTTCATATTTCACAGCCAGGCACGAAACGCAGAGACTTCGCGTTAATGTCCATCCCATTTAATTTAATTCCCAAATGGATGCATCACCATTTGTTTACAATTTGGAAGATTAATGGCAAAAATCAGGGATGAAAAAGAGTGCAGATATTTATTATTATTTTTTACATGATTGGGTGACAGTGAGTGGAATGTGTGGTCTCACACTTCCCTCAGGAGGTGACGTTGGATTTTGAAGCGTGACTGCTGTGCCCAAGGCCAATTTGGGGCATCTGTGACCACAGAAGTCTGGGTCAGCTGTCCCCTTCCTGTCAGACACAGTTTTGTTCATTATAAATTATATGTTATATTATACATTACATATTCTATTATATATTATGTTATATATATCTTAACTCATTAGCTACATTTTTCTAAAAGCAAATAAACAGTGCCTGGTTTCTGGTTGGCTTCCTTTACTAAACTAGTCAGTTCTTGCAAGGCTGCATCTGTCCATCTGAGGACTAAATTAGATAAGCTTAGAGAAAATTCTATTATGTAATAATTAATTAATTTCATTTTGGCTTTTTTTTTAAAGGCGGAGTCTTCTGTAACCCAAACTGGCATCAAGCTCACTGAGTAGGTGAGAATGACCTTGATTAAACTCCTGATCCTCCTGCCTGCCTCCACATCCCTAAGGCTCAGGCAACATGAAAAACAAGACCACACCCAGTTTTCATGGCATTGGGGATCAAACCCAGAGCTTCCTGCAAGCTAGGCAAGCCCTCTGCCAACTGAGCCACAGCCTCAGACTGACTTAAGACCTGTCCTACCAAGCATGTTTAGGGCAGTTTCTTCCCCTCTGAGCAATGCCCAACCAGCAATTTGAGACGATGGGCTTCCATTTTGGTTCAGTTCAAAATACCTTCTCATTTCCCTCTTCTTGGGGTGTGAGTTATTTAGAAGTGTATTGGATGGCTCCCCAATATTGGAGGGCTTCCTAGGTGTCTTTTCACCACTGACTTCTAACTAACCCCACTGCTGTCAAAGAACATATTTGTGTGACTTTGTGAATCCCTGGCAGTGTTTTGCTTTATGGCTCAGAGAATGTCTGTGGTGGCAAGTGTTCTGTGTACCTTTTATTTAAAAACACAGGCTGTTTGCAAGCCAGGCAAGTCACCACTGCCTTTGTATGGCTTCTTCTCTACTAAGCCCCAGGCATTGAACATGCACCTTCCCACTGCAAGCTCCAGGATTCCCAGAGGACCGTGACAGGTCATTTAAGGCAATTCTCTACCCACAAAGGATGTGACTTTTGCAATACTCAAAAGGGGAGATGTATTCTTTTGGGGACTTCCCTGATGATATGAATGGGTGGTGAGGAATTGGGTACTCCCTGGTGGGTGTGTATTCTGTACTAGAATCTGGCCCTGGGTGGTCTGGATATAAAAAAGAAAAGAAAAGAATGGAAAACTAAGTAATTGATATCCTACGTCTCTACAAGTTAACTGTCTGAAGTCAGGACTCTCGATGCCGTCTGAATTGGATCAATATGGGCTGAGCCTGCACTTGACCCTAAGTGAACTCCATGGCAGATTCTGCCTTAAGTACTTCAATAGAAGTGGCTGGAAATCCTGTTTTCTGGGGGTCTCCTAGGCAAGCTGGGGAGGAAAACACAGAGACACATCCATCAAGGAGGCATGTGGTACAGTGCTAAGCATGTCTGCATGCCCACTGGGTAGAGGGACAGCTCATGTCAGCCTGGATTTTCTACTTGGACTTTCTCTCTGGTGACAAGGGAAAAGAAGGTCATGGTTTTAAGAGTTTCTTAAAGAGGAGACAGTTGGTGAATTAAGGGTTGCAGAGTCAAGTATGACTACTCTGTGGCATGGTGGTATGCGCCCTGATCTCCTCAGCACTTAGGTGACAGAGGCAGGTGGATCTGTATGAGTTCAACACCAGCTTGATCTACATAATGAGTTCCAAGTCAGCCAGGGTTACATCGTGAGACCATGTCTCAAAATATTAAAGGAAAAAAAAAAGAGGAGGAGGGAGGGAGAGATGGAGGAAGGAATTGTTTGGGGTAAGGGTTTGTTCTCTACCCACTTCCCCTTTCTTTCTCTCTTTAAGATACTTGTATTAGCTGGCCATCTACCAGTGGTTTTTAAGATCCAGCCATTCTAATTCTTAACCATTGAAAGACTATTTTGGTTAACTGACACAATTTTTAAAAGGCAAACACTTCCCCTTAGCCATATTTCAAGATAAACTGTATATCTTATTTTTGACTGCTTCATCAGGCTTTGTGCAAGTGTTCCCAAAATACCACCTAGGAGATGTGTGGCCCTCCAGTTGTTCAGTGTGGTGATGGAACAGCTGGAGAGGGCAGGGTGAACTACAGCTGCAGAAGACACCTTCTTGCTGTTTTGAGTGAGTTGGGAGCCCAGGGTCCTGAGGTCTGGAAAGTGATTTGAGGTCCAAGAAGCAGAGAACAGAAGATAAAGACCCTGGGCTTCAAGCAAAGGATTCTTGGAAACAAATGCCTAGAAAAGCCATAGTGGGTTTATTCTAGAAGAAAGGAGCCACTCTGCACACTCTGAGCAAGAAATGGTGCAGTTACATGGCCAAGATCAGTGACTGTGGTACAGGAATGGCTGCTAGGCTCAAATGTTGTGCACCCTTGTGTAGCTGGGTCCTCCAGCTTGAAACTACCCCTCTTGCATGGAACAGAGGATCTCATGTAATGTACCAGGTTCCAGAAGAAGTTCCCAGATTCACGAGATCCTGTCCCAGTGTTATGTAAGTAGTGACAGTAGCCAGAGAGGGGACACTTGCCCACCAGCCACCTGCTTCCGAGCTATGCTGGCCCCTCTGAGGGATGCAGCTCTCCTGGGCGGTCACTGTTAAGGGGGATTTCAATGACATAACTTCCTTGAGTTTTATAAGCAACCCTGATAGGGTCACAGGTTCCCTGTGGTGGGTGTGGGGGACTCTCTGCTTGGCTCTCTTTCCAGTCTTTAGTGAGCAGACATTTGTTTGTCTCGCCCAGGAAAAATCACACAGCAGCCACTTGTTCAGTGTTCCTCCCTGGAAGTGGGGGAGATGCTAATGAAAACACCCTTGAGTTTGCCGGAATGATTAAGCGAAGTTCACATGTGAAATATGCTTAGGAAAAGCCAGAGTGTAGTAAGGCCTGTGCGAATACTCACAATTGTTATCACCATCATCACTGTCACTGTTAGGCCATGAAGTGTCCCCCAAAGGCTTCTATATCAGAAGCATGGTCCCTGCCCGTGGGACTACTTTGAGAAGGGCTAGAGGCTTTAGGAGGTGGGGTCTAGCTGGAGGAATTAGCTCACAGGATATCTTGTTCCTAGTCCTCCCTTCCCGGGTAGCCATGACAGGAAGAAATTTCTCTGCAACACATTTCTACTGCTATGATGGCTCATCAAGGGCATAAGGCTCACTGCTTGAGATGGAGGCCTCTAAATATGCACGTAAAATAAATCACTCCACCCTGAGGTTGCATCACAAAGTCTGTGTAATACCACCATCATGGTCAAGACTATGGTCCGTCTGATATAGATTATGTCCTGTGAATCTTTTTGTTTTGTTTTGCCTTTTTCTTTTGCTTTTTAATGTTTATTTATTACTTCAAGTTACATCTCCATCACAGTCCCCTCCCTCCATCTCTCCCAGTCCCACCCCGTCCCCTCTCCCCCTTCTCCCAGAACTCATAATTTTTTGAATAATTAGGCCACGATTATGAAAATTATAAGGTATAGCATAATCCCCAATGTCCAGTCAATACATATTTGGCAACTGATATTAATACTCTATTATCCATCTATCTCCATGAGTTTAAAGTTCTATACCTCACTCAATTTCCATCCTAACTTGCATTACCAACTTAAAAACATCTTCTTAGACCTAGAACATCCTTTTAATTCTTAAACAACTTGAAATTTAACTGTGAGACTATAACTATCTAGCCTCCTGTGAATCTTATCTTGAATTTTAGCCACTATTGCAACAGTATTAAGAGATACAGTCCAGAATGATATAAATACAGCACAGGTGTGTGGGCTGTGAGGTTCTCTTGGTGAATTAATGCCATGGTCCCAAAAGTGAATTAGTTATCTCAACTGTGGATTAGTTGTCCTGAAAGTGGATTAGTCATCCTGAGTTATCCCCAGAAAGAGTTGTCATAGAGAAATTGGTCCTCCCTTGCCTCTGTCCCCCTCCTGTGCTCTCTGGCTCTTTTGAGCTATGTCAACACATCAAAAAGACCCTGCCAGAGGCCACCACCTCGCTCTTTGATATCCCACCCTCAAGACATTAAGACTATACTTGTTTTCCTGAATATTCTGACAAAATAGCATAGAAAGAAACATGTAGTCTATACAAATTCTTGTAGAGAGCACATTACACTAAGAAAGTGCAATTCATCTCCCTACAACCCTATAAGGAAGGATTGCATTGAAGCCAGATGAATACAAGATGGCACCCATGAGAGACTCAGGGTGAAACACCTGCACATGCATTTGCCTAGTAAGCCCCCAGTGACCATGGCTGAGGAGATGTTCCTCCCAGCAGACACAGGCTGTCCCTGTGAGAGGACCTGCATTAGCTTCTCCCAGCACATCTGAATGGAAGGCTACAGTTCCTCAGACTCTTGCTTTTTTCCTCTCCTTCCACAATCTGAAGGACAGTGACTAACAAATCAGCCACTCCAAGCCCCACTTGGGTCAAGTCACTTCCCCTCTCGAGGCATTACAAGTGAGGAGTGTGTTTGCTCTTTTTCACAGAGAGCTTGAAGTGAATGTAGAAATATTCCTTCAGTAGCATTTCTCAATAGCCACCACACCACACATAAAGAGTTAAGACACACACACACACACACACACACACACACACACACACACACACACACACACACACACACACACACACACAGCACCACCACCACCACCACCACCATGGCCTCTCTCCTCCAGCTCTCTCTTTTGGATCTGAGCCTGGAGATGCCACACTAACCAGACTAAATGTGAAGTTTCTACCCTCTTCTCCACCAAACTAGCTTCTGTTAAAACAACCAAAAAAAAAAGAAAAATTGTTTTCATCTTCAGTCAACTCTTTTCTAAATGACCTCGGGCCCCTCCCCCTGCCACCCCTCCCCCACCACCACTGCCCGTGCTAGTACCAGCACCTACCTTTGCCTCTAAGAATGTGTCGCATTGTGTCTGTCTGCATTTTACCTCACCCTGAGCCTTTTCTTTCTTGTGGTGTGCTTGGCATCATCATGGCGTTCTGTTGGCACTCGGTGCCGGTCCACTGTTCAGGTTCAGATCACCCCTTGCCAGGAACCTTCTCTGTCACAGCTTCTTAAAACTGTGCCCTACAGTCCCTTATGGGGAACATTCACACAAGTGAATGTGGGGATTGGGAGAGGTCGGTAACATTAAAAAGTTCCTGAACTCACAGTGACCAAAATTTAATTATAATCAACATGTAGTGATGCCGAGGTACTTCCAGCACGGTTTGTTTGTGCCATATAGCCCTACTCCAACACAGCCTTCACTGTGACTATAAAACACTCACACGTTGCACTGTGCATATGTGTTCTCTGGACACACAATGCCAACAAATGCTCCCTGAAGCAACTTGGCTCCGGTTCTGTTTTTTTTTTTTTTGTTGTTTGTTTGTTTGTTTGTTTGCTTTGTTTGAGGTAGTACTGTGCAGCTTTCACTGGCTTGCTGGCTCCGATGTGAGGCTACTTTATATTATGGAATGCATAGGTTTCACTGAATAAACAGAATTTTCTGTTCGTATAGAGCATAATGGTTTAATCATGGGAAACGGGGACTTTTTGTATTTTCAATTGTCATTCTTTGGCATGAAAGTATCCAAATTAATCTTTGGGTTGGATTTGTGTTAGACAAACGGCACATCTATATCATTCACATTCAAATACCTTTAATCATTTACAAATGGTAAGTTATAGGTGTACCAAGTATTTTAAAATAAATTTCTGACTTACTATGAGTTAGTCATAGTAATAATGGGTGTGTAAAAATGTCTCAGGTGAAAGGGGTTACAAGTAGAAAAGCTTGAGAAGCCTGATGCCAGGTTCACCAGGCATTTCAAGTACTGCCTTATTCAATAAGTAGCAATCTCTTCTAAAGTGATGCAGATTTAAAGCAGTGGTTCTCAGTCTGAGACCCCTTTGGGGGTTGAATGAGCCTTTCCCAGGGGTCACGTATCAAATATCTTGCATATCAGATATTTACATTAGGATTCATGACAGTTACAAAATTACATTTATGAAGTAGCAACAAAAATAATTTTATGGTTGGAGGTCACCATAATATGAGGAAATGTATCAAAGGGTCACAGCTTTAGCAAGGTTGAGAACCGCTGACTTAAAGGCTTTCCTGAGGTCATGCAGCTGTGGAGTAATCGGACCAGGATTCAAAGGTCATACTAATGTAAAATCATGAGGAACCTGGAATCACGACCCCCATCTCTGTGCCATGATGCTCAAGATGAGAAATTCCTTTTATTAAGCAACCAAGTTAAGTAATTTCAGTCTCATTAGAAACAAAACTACTTAAAATACACCTGACACAAAGAGCTATCTTCTAACTTTAAGGTGTGACAGAAAAAGGATGAAAAATATGCAAAAGGCCATGGCTGTAGGGGGACTCCACCTTTTGTGCTCTGAATATGAACCTTCTTCCAGTTTTACCCATTGCCTCTTCCCAACAATGGTGGGTCCTACACGTAGGGGAACTTGGCACCCTCCAGAAAGGGATTACAAAATAGTGGGGCTAGAAGCAGCATGGAATAATACAGCAAAATGTCAAATTAGATTAAATTAGATCAAGATGTCAAAAAAGGTCCCTACCTCACACTATATATACATGCTGATGAGCTGAAGGGGGTTTTGAATACGTGGTATAAGAAGTTAATGTTGGAAATGAAATAGAGTAAGACTATCTTTAAAACAATCAAGGCAGTAAAGAATTTCATTTTAAAAGTGTTTTACTTTTATTATTTTTAACCATGTGTATGGTGGTGTGTGTGTCTGTGAGTACAGTTGGAGATTGAGCTATTATGAGCTTAAAGTATGAAAGAGAAAAATAAATAATTCCGGGACTGGAGAGATGGTTCAGCAGTTAAGAGTACTGGCTGCTCTCCCAAAGCACCTGGGTTCAAATCCCAGCACCCACATGTGGGTTCACAACTGCCTGTAATTATCTGGGATGGTGGTGCATGCCTTTAATTCCAGCACTTGGGAGGCAAAAGCAGGTAGCTCTCTGTGAATTCAAGGCCAACCTGGTCTACAAAGTGAGTCCAGGACAGCCAGGGATACACAGAGAAACCCTTTCTTAAAAAAAAAAAAAAAAAAAGAATTACTAATCATGAAAGATGTCGTTGATGAACCTAACATTAAAACTTAAAATTCTTGTAGATAAAAGGCATCATAAATCAAAATAAACTCTAATCTGGATTGTCATCCTGGATATACGCGTGTATAAAGAATTCTTTATTGAGTATTTTAGCATCTATACTCATGAGGGAAATTGGTCTAGAAAGCAGGGAAAAGCCCCAAACTCATTGGCACAGGTGACAACTTCCTGAACAGAACAGCAACAGCTCAGGACCTAAGACCAACAATCAATAAATGGGACCTTATGAAGCTGAAAAGCTTCTGTAAGGCAAAAGACACTGTCATTAGAACAAAATGACAGACTACAGATTGGGAAAAAACCTTCACTAACCCCACATCTGACAGAGGGCTAATATCCAAAATTTATAAAGGACTCAAGAAATTAAACACCAAGAAACCAACTAACCCAATCAAAAAATGGGGTACAGAGCTAAACTGAGAATTCACAAAAGAGGAATCTGAAATGGCTGAGAGACACCTGAAGAAATGCTCAACATCCTTAATCATCAGAGAAATTCAACTCAACACGACCCTTGACTCTGAGATTCCATCTCATTCCTGTCAGAATGGCTAAGATCAAAAGCTCAAATGACAGCACATGCTGGCGAGGGTGTGAAGAAAGGGGAACTCTCCTCCATTGCTGGTGGGAGTGCAGGCTTGTGCAACCACTATGGACGTCAGTCTGACCATATCTTAGAAAACTTGGAATAGCTCTACCTCAAGACCCAGCCATACCACTCCTGGTATCCAAAAAATTCATCACCAACCCACAAAGACATATCCTCAACTATGTTCATAGCAGCTTTATTTGTAATAGCTAGAAACTGGAAACAACCCAGATATCCTTCAAGCAAAGAATGGATTAAAAAACTGGTACATTTACACAATGGAATACTACTCAGCCATCAGAAACAAGGAAAACATGCAATTTGCAACCAAATGGATGGAGCTAGAAAAGTTCATTGTGAGTGAGCTAACTCAGATTCAGAAAAATACACATGGCATATATTCAGTTATAACTGGATTTTAACCATATTGTACTGGATAACCATGCTACAACCAATAGACCCAAAAGAACAGGAACATGGACTTGGTTACCTGTTAGTGGGACTCTCCACGCTAGTGGAACTCCTATGTATACTTCCTGTGCAAGGAAGCTCTTAGACCTCAAGTGACTAACTGAGTGGGGCCGAAATGTGGAGGCACCGAAAGGATGGGATGAGTGGGAAGAGGGGTAGAGGGTGGTAGGGTGAGACCGGAAGGGGGTGGAGGGAGGGAGAGGTAATGGAGACATAACTTGAAGTAATAAATAAATGTTAAAAAAATAAAAAGAAAAATATCCAACATGGCTTAAAAAAAAAGAATTCTTTAACATCAATATTGAAAATGCCAACATTCCAAAGAAAAATGGACAATAACTTTGAAATGGAAATTCCTAAAGAAACACACAAACACACTGCTAGTTAAGCACACGTACCCTACCCGACCTTGCACAAAAGTCCAGTCTTACTAGCCAGCAGTCATGAAAGCTCTGTTGAAACAATGATATCTCTTCAGATGGACAAAATCTTAAAAGTTTAATAATTTTAAGCACGGTAATAACATGAAGGAAATCTGCTCACTTATTGGTGAGCATGGAGCCTGTCCAAACACCCTGAAGAGTGCCACCTCCTGCTATATCCCTTCAAGGCATTCTTGTACGTGAAACAATAGGTCAATAATAGTGTTATTATTCTCTATCATTAAAAGCTCAACACAATCCAAGCAATTACCAGTAGAAGAATGGATAATTATAGCAGTGACAGGAGGAAAGAACTGACTTTTGAAAGCTTTCCTCTGACTTCTACATATGCACTGTGGCACACGCATAAACACACACAATAAACAAATGAGAGAAAAAAAAAAGAATGCTATGCACAGCTGGCCAGATGTCTCGGAAGATTAAAAAAAAAAATTTGCTGAGCAAGCCTGTGGCCTGAGTTTGAGCCCCAGGATCTCTACATAAAAAAACTGGATGTGCCAATGTTAATCTGAGGTCCTGGCACTCTTACAGTGAAATGAAAGGCGGAGACAGGAGGAACAGCCAGACACTAATGGGCTGGCCAGCTTGAAACATGCAGCATGGTCTCTCATGGCAACAGGCCTCAGCAAGGTGGAAGGACAGAACCAACTCCTGAACACTGTCTTCTGCTGTCCACACCAGTGTCCTGCCACACAGTGCACCCCCACACCAATAATAATAATAATAATATAATAATAAAATTAAAGTACTTTTAGAAAATGCTGTAGAGTAAAAAAAGATGAGAAAGAATGAGCAAATTATACACCCCATTGTATTAATGCCAATATTAGGCAAAACGAGCAAGGTGAAAAAAGAAATCTTGACCTTCTTCATGTATCTCCTTCTCTCCTCTCTCTCTGCAGGTGTATGCTCTTTTTCTCTTTCTCTACTCCCTCCCCTCTGTCTCCTTCCCTGCAAGAGCTGTGTCCAATAAACCTACCTCATATATCATTAAAAAAAGAAAAGAAAGAAAAAAGAAAACTTGCAAAATATTATTAAAAAATTAAAAAGAACACAAAATAATCTATGTGTATACTTGTCACCCCTGTGTGGTCACAGCAGCCTGTTTCACCTTTGCTGTTTGGTCAAGATAAGATATTTTAGGAGAAGCCCCACGAAGATCTGTAAAGAACTACCTGAATGTATGAGTGGATGTACACAGTTGTGGTATGGAAGTAAAAAAAAAAAAAAAAAAAAAAAGAGTATGAGGAGCCAGAGACATGGCTCTGCAGTTAAACTCAACTGCCTGTAACTCCAATTCCAGGTGCCCTCTTTTGTCCTCCGTGGGCACCCGACATGCATGTGGTGCACAGACATACAAGCAACGGAACACACACATAAAATGAAAAAGGTAGTTTTTTTTTTTTTTAAAGGGGGATGGTGGGGCAGCACTAGTGTCTTTGATGTCCATTAGTGAGAAAATCGTAGAAAGTATTCAGTGGCCCAAGGCACTCTGAAGGCTCTCAAGGATATTTCTTTAACCTGGATAAGTAATGAGTCTAGAAGACGAAGGGAAGAGTGAAGTCTAGGGTGTTCTTTTTTATAATGAGAGAGAAAAGAGATGGAAGAGCAGAGGAGGGGAAATATAGGACAGTTGGGGAGACGAGGAATGGGAGGAGTGGGAAGAGGAGGGCAGGATAGGGGAGGGGAATCAATACAGCCACAGAAAGAATAGCTTTCCCAGGGGGTTTGGAAAGTTAGCTCCTGGAAGCATGCAGTCACCTGATTTCTAAACAGGTCCTGAGGAACCTGGCAGCAGCCCTGAGAACGGACGACCCTTATGGCCCTTTCTAGCTCCAGAGTTTGGACCATGTCTACTGTGAGACCTTATTCTCCAGATCCCTTCCGGATCCTTTGGCTTTCAGCATCCACCCCCACTGCCCACATACGTGCCTGTCCTGGCCTGTGCCAGAGGCAGCAGATGGACACATGCTTTGTAATTATCACCACCGCCAGGTGTCTGGGGCCTTCCCCGGTCATTCAATGTAATTAATCTGTTACGCTCATTGGTGACAATGTGATGCTTCGAAGAAGATGGATCCCTGGAGAACAGGAAAGTAACAAATCTTTGTTATCTACATAAACTACACCTGGGTTAGCCTTTCCAGCATTCTGAGCCCCTTAGAAATAAATAAGCGGAATAGGCACTAAACAGTAGCTCTTTAATTAGGAGTATTTCCCAATACATGGACTCTTAAAAGTCACTCCCTGGAGAATGGTGTCACCAACCACAGTAACGGTGCCAGGGAGGCAAGCTCCAACGAAGTGTGCCCAGAAGAACTAGGGATGTAAAGCCTGTTTTTCTGGAACATACTACTCACTCTTGAGGCAGAGTGCACAGACTGAGAGGAGATTGGGAGAGAGGATGAAAATTTTTGAGGGTCAGATGCAGAGTGGCCACAGGCCTGGCCCATGCCCCTATGGCTGTGTGCTCTCCCCTCTTTGTTCCTAAGAACAGTCAGTGTCCTAAAACTGCATATTGACAGGGACCACTTGCCCCTAGCCAAGATTCACTGTCAACTTACTAGAAGTCTAATGATATTAGGGTTTTGGTTTGTTTGTTTGTTTGTCATTGCTTGCTTTTGTTTTGTTTGCTTTGTGAGCCAGGGTCTTACTATGTAGCTCAGGATAGACTTAAATTCAGCCATCTCCTGCCTTAGCCTCTCAAGTACTGTGATTCCAGGTGTTCACCACAACTGGCTTCAAGTGCAAGTTTGTGCCAGTTAGTTTTTGTCAACTTGATGAAAACTAAAGTTGTCTGGAAAGAGAGGAAACTCAGCTGCGAAATATTTCTATCAGATTGGTCTGTAGGGTCATTTTCTTGATAAATGGTTAGTGAGGAAGGGACCAGCCCATTGTGGATGGTACTAACCCTGCTCACATGGTCATGGATTGTATAAGAAAGCAGGCTGAGCAAACCATGAGGAGCAAGCCAGCAAGCAGCACCCTTCCATGGCTTCTCCATCAGTTTCTGCCTCTAGGTTCTGCCCTGACTTCCTTTCATGTTTGTCTATAACCTAGAAGGTAAAATAAACCCTTTCCTCTCCAGGTTGCTTGTGGTTATGATGTTTACCACAGCAACAGAAAATTAGCTAAAACAATAGTCAAGACTCTGGCAATGTGGGAACAGAGACAAGGGCAGAAGAATGTCCCAATTCATCAAAGTTTAGATAAGTGAGAAAAACAGAAGGCTGGGACTTTTCTCTTTGGACAAGTAACACCTGAAAACTTCAAAATAACAGAATGTTGTCACCAGGAGAACCACTTAGACATTATCAAAAAAAATCACATAGAATATGTATTAGCTTAACTATGCAAGTTGCCCAGGACACCTGGCAGGAAACAGTGAACCACCATAATACATCCAGGTATGTTCAACACAGGGGATGCTGGGATATACTCCCAACCATCACAGTCCTCCAGCTAGGTCCATTTGATCTCACTTATCAGTGACAGAGTCAATGTTCACTTCATCTTGGGGCCGTGGGAGGATTACTGTTCTATCCTTTAGCTGGCAGGGCATACCAGAATTGATCCTGTTTTTCATTATCAGAAAAGAGACTATGGCATTGCTTCAGAGGAGGTCTGCTGTGGGTGCTGTCAAATGATTTCTGACAACGTAAATTCCTGAAGGCCTTAACCACAACCCGGTTTTGATTTCCCTCCCTTAATTTGAAGGCACAAACACTGTTGTCTGTTGGATTTCTATCTGCCTTTAAAGGTTAGTACAGTCCCTTTAATCTGAGAGATTCAACCTCTGCTCCTAGATGATTTTTTTTTTTTATTTACAAGAAACTCACCTGTATTTGCATACAGCAAAGGAGGTCACTGGCACTCCACATTGTCAACTTTAGGATGTGCAAATCTTTCTTCACTTACTAATGGACATCTTGGAATCTTTGTATTCACAATTCAAGCAACAGGAAGTAAAGTTCACATAAATATTCCAGCCATGGAAAGTGATATACAGGCCAGGGAACAAAAATGAAATAATAATCTCCCACTTTCTAATCAGCAAAGAAACTAAAATAATTTCACCAGAAGGATATTTGTCATGTCTTAATATTTGCTCAGGTGGCCTGTGAAGCAAATGAGCATTTATTTGGACTCCCAGAACTGCAATTTAGGAGACACAGGTTCCTATGGAAACCAGAATGTGTCCCCTTAGGGAGGGTTAGAATTCCTTTAAGGGTAAAAAAGAGGGGTTGTAAGTGGTTTGTAAATTCTTATCATGGACAATGACTGCAGGATAGGTCTACTTCTACAGGTCAGGGCCCAGCACAGATTCTGAAGGACCATGCCACTCTTCTAAGAAAGGATTCAGTTTACACGGTCCCTCAGGACTTCTCTTCTCTGTAAATGGCTTTCAAGTTCAGACTAATGACCATGGCATAGGAGCGAGTCTAGGTCACAAAATGTAGTCAGTGCTGTAACTTTATGTGATGGCTTCAAATGCCTCTCTTCTTTTTATCCCGACCCCCTTCGCCAAACGTATAGAAATCACAGACATCATGTGTTCAATACTCTTTAATTCCTATTTATTTATTTCTGTGTGAGTCTAAACACACACAGAGAGAAGTGGGGTTGTGTTTAAGACAAGAGTGATCATCTTGAACTTAATAATAAGAACAGGCCAGGCCATAAAGCCACCATCAATCATTAGAAAGTGTCACCTGGGCCCAATGCTCTTTACAGGCTGTCCATTAGGGCTGGGAACATGGCGCAGTCAGCGGTAGAGTGCTGGCCTTACATGAGCAAGGTCCCCAGTTCCACTCCGAGCACAAAGAAAATAAAGTCCGTGCTTTGTAAAAATATTTAACTGGGGGAGGGGCAGCAAGTATCTAAAAACAAGGTGTGGGTGGCTCTTCCTGTCATCACTGTTGTCATCATCATCATCATCATCATTGTCTGTTATTCTTAAACTAAGGTTATCGTCTGATACATTGGCATAGAATTTTGTATACAGATAAAAAATAAGATTAATTTTGATAGAATTTTACAGTTTGCTTGTTCAAAGATGATAGATAGATTTTTTTTTTTTTTTGGTTTTTTCGAGACAGGATTTCTCTGAATATCTCTGGCTGTCCTGGACTTACTTTGTAGACCAGGCTGGCCTCGAACTCACAAAGATCCGCCTGCCTCTGCCTCCCAAGTGCTGGGATTAAAGGCGTGCGCCACCACCGCCCGGCGATAGATAGATTTATAAATCAGTAGATGTCTGCAAAACCCTCAGAGATGTACAGAAAATGGCATTTAAAGATATTATTTTAAGAATTGTCTGATTTTAAGACAGTCATCTCTTGACAGCTCCCATTTGACTTGGAAGAAAACAATGAGCATCAAAAAAAAAAAAGTAATCTCCCATCAGGAGATAATTCCTACTGGACAAAAATGTCCCTGCTCTCTCAACAGACTATATACAGTCCAAAGATGGACCAGAGCTTAAATGCAGGTAAGTTGTCCTGATTCTGCAGAAGCAGAATTGGAAAATCCTTATTTCCTGCTGCACAATTATGTCTGTGAGATATGCTTGGCCAGAAGGCTCCAACGGTATGGAGAGATACTTGGGACTGTCTAGGCAACAAACTGTCATTTTTTCTTTTTGGAAGCTACTCTTCTGTGCTTCCTATTCACTCAAATAATAACTTTATCCCTTCTTAAGTCTTTGATGGGGTTGAAGACATAATAGCTATAAAATTTAAATTTAACTTGAGTTATTTAGTATTTAAAAGAAAATATAGGATATGATAGAAATTATTTAGGTTCAGAACTTTAGACACACCAAGATAGATAGATGATTTTTTTCTTCTTCAAGATTGCCTGATAGAAGTAGGCTAAACATTATGTATGTACCTTTTATCCTTTTTATTAGACAAAAGGAGGGAAATGATGGGATGGTGTTAAGCATTCTGGTGTTAATTGGTCCTGTTTGCTGTCTGTTACTTAATTGACTCTGATTGGTTAAATAAATGCTGAGGCCTGGAGATTGGGCAAAGACAGAGGTAGGCAGGACTAAGATTCTCAGGCTTTTAGACAGATACAGAGAGCATCTTGGGAAGAAGAAGACCAGAGAAGAAGCCAGGAGCAGACAAGGAGGACACACCATGGGGTAATTAAAGAAGATCCTTCCACGTGGCCTGAAACATCAACATAGTGTGGAGGATAATAGTCCAGAGGGACGTATGTATATATGAGGTTATATTTGGGTAATAGAATTATGAGCTAGCTTAGATGGGCTAGGATTGCAGAACCCAGACCTAGGCTTGTTAAGGGCCACCTGGTGTCTGTGTGTATTCATTTATAATAGTGGGTTAAAGATTAACAGCGCCGAACCAATTAAAGAAAGTATACAATTGTCACTGCCCTGTGCTCATCTGGGATCTAAGAATCCATGGCAAAGAACAGGTCTTCCCTTATCTCCTGAAAGGTCACCTTACTTTCCTCAGCAAAATCTATTTATTTACTTTGGGCCAACATTGTCTAATAAGACGATTTCAAGTAGGGGCTTTGGGCTGCAGAGTATCACCTGGAGACAGAGGTGAGCTATGCCAGCGGTCAGTCATATCAATACATTTGAGCCCCCAGACACATGCTGGACACCTAAGCTCAGATGAGTCTCCCATGTGGCTCCTATACACATGGTGATACACATCATTGCTGACAAAATTAACTGTCCCTTCTACTGGGAGGAGAAAACTGGAAGCCAAATACGTGTAGAGCGTTCCCAGATTTGACTCCCGGCATCTCTTCCCTTCTGTGATTGTATTCTGTTGTCTTTACCGGATGAATCAGAACAATAAATATGACAGATTTCAATGATTCTGTAGGCTCCTCTGGTGAATCATCAAACCCAAAGCTCACCGGAGGCACCCCTAAACCTGCAATTGGTTTTGCAGTGGGGACAGTCTTGTGAATTTTTCTGTAATTTTGCAGAGTGCAGAAACAGGAGAGAGCATCAGAGAGAACTGTCTTTCAGAAAAGCACCCGTCAGTTTCTACTTATAAACCACAGCGCGTTTACCGTGGCGCGGCCCTGCCATTTCTATGACCTCTCAGATGAGTAGTACCTGGAAATGCTTCTCACCACCACTGACTCTCGGACTGCATCATCCTGGGGACCTCTGGCTGCATAGCAACTGACAGGCTTTGATTGTCCAAAGGCAAGCTTGTAGCACAGCTGCTGGGAGAGCAAAGGACACCACAGGACTGAAAGAAAGCCCGATGTTTACCCTGAACAGTGACATGGGCTCCTTCACCTAGAAGCAGACATTTTTCAGAACAGCCCACCCTTGACCTTCACCTCCCTGCTGTCCAGAAGGCAGACCCCTCCTGTGTGCACCAAACACATTTTCTGTCCCTTATCCCAATATAATAGAGGCACACGTATGTGGTCCTAAGATTTGAAAATCAAGCAAGAGATTGAGAAATAAGAAAAGAGGCTCGGCTTGGCTTGGTTGTTAGTGGTTCAAACGTTTCTCTAATCCTGCCAACTCCAGCAGGTTGGCATCTGACTACTCAACCCCAAGAAACCCAAAACAGAATTACCCCTGTCCTACTTGCACTGTGTAAAAGTGTCCTGTTTCCTCGCTTACTTAAAGCAGAACTATTTTTATACCAACTACATCCAAAATGGCAGTCATGGGGGAAAAACTCAAAACACCACTCTTTGTTTTATAAATATCTCTTTCTTCCTTTCCTTCTCTCTCTCTCTCTCTCTCTCTCTCTCTCTCTCTCTCTCTCTCTGTGTGTGTGTGTGCATGAATGCACGTGGGGGTACATTTCTGTGTGAGAATATGGCCACGCCTGTGCCCTGGCACATATGTGAAAATCTTAAGGCAACCTCGTGTGTTAGTCCTCACCTTCCACCTCTAAAACACGGATCTTACCAACCACTCACTACTACAGAGAGCTGGCCCTAATTACATTATGGGTCTTGATATGCCCAAGTCAGCAAAGGCATGCATGTCGAGAGGTCACAGTTTGGATATAAATCAAAGTGAAGAAATGAAAGTCCTTTCAGTAGTCAGTCTGTGGCACACAGAGAAGGAAACCACAGCCGCAAAGATATGGCAGAGGGCTGACACACCCAAATCAGTATACTTCTGAGAAATTAGTAGATTCTTTGAAAATTGTTTCTTTTTTGAGATTAACAATTGAAGGATGTATTGGTGAATTGGGACATTTTGCATGCTTTTATGTGAGTGGGAAACATTAGTTTATACAGATTCAAATTCAGCAGGCAGGTTACAGCCTTCTTGTGTTCTAAATATTACCTTATGGGCTTTCACACACACTCTGATCTGTCCACTGACAAGCTGTGGGGCCTTTGGCAGCCTTTCTTTCTTTCTTTTATTTTTACTTTTGGTTTTTTAAGACAGGGTTTCTGTGTGTAGCCTTGGCTGTCCTGGGACTTACTCTATAGACCAGGCTGGCCTCGAACTCAGAGATCTGCCTGCCTCTGACACCACCTCTTGGCTATATCACAGACCCCTTAACTGGTGACAGTGGAGTCCATCTCCTAGCTATATTATAAAGATTAAATACATCTTCCGGTTTCCAGTCTGATGTTAAGAGGCGTCCATAGGGCCATTCCTTCCTATCAAGAAGTAAAAATCCAAACAACCAAAGGAGATCAGCAACTCTTTTTTTAGGTATGTAAAAGAGGTGAGGCCACAGGGGAAACCAGGAAGATGTATGGACAGACTGGTGCACGAATACAGAAAATTACAACTTGGAGTAGAAAAGCCACAGGCAGCAGCACCCAGATAGGAGACTCAACCACAAATTACAAGTTTCTGGAATGATTAAAAACCCAAGGGCACTTGGGTCTTGGGGTGGTATCATTTTTGTGGGTTCTCCCAAGTCCTCACATTGAACATCAAAGGAAAATAGTTTGTGTTTCTAGAAACTTGACAGGGGAAGAAAAAAACCAGCTCTAGCTGGCTCCATCCATTTAGCAGTGGCACGGTGGGGGTGGGGTGTCAGAGGAAGATTCTGTAGGAGGGATAGTGTCCAGACTGGGAGGATCTGGTGAACTTTACATTCCAGGGACAACAGCTCACTGAAGAGTTGCTGCCTCAACTTCCCCGCCATAAGGGAATAATGTATCTTGAAGTGTGAACCAAGATAAACCTCTCTTGTCTTAATTTGTCATGTTATTTTACAACAGCAATAGGGAAAGAAACTAAGACAGGGAGGGTTTCCAGTTTCATTGGCAAGAAGATACACTGTTGTCAAAATGTTGTCTCTTCCTGACTTGACCTACAGATTGAGAGCAATCTCACTCAAAACTTCTCTGTGGTTATTGTTAGCTGATTCTAAAGTGCAGAGGCACATGACTGACAACCACTATCACAACTCCAATAGAGGGATGCCCCTGGAGAGCTGATGCTATCTATCTTCAAGACTTACTGTGAAGCTCAAGTAATTGAGACTGTGCGGTATTATGAAAGACCCAGCAATGACACAGAACAGATACCCAGAAATAGAACCATACAAATATGACCAACTAATCTTTGATAAAGGATCAAAGGCAATAGAGTCAAACAATAAAAAACTTTTCAACAAATGGTGCTGGCACATCTGGACACATACATTCAAGATAAAAGCAAATACCATACATACAACTTTTCACTCTCCTCAAAAATTAACTCAGATGGACCAAAGATAGACCTAAATGTAACACAATAACACTCCAGTGAGATATCACAGGAGAAAACAGCAACGGTTGTTCATAGTGATGAATGTTAGGAGCATCAACAAAAGCCAAAAATTAAAAAAAAAAATCTGTAAACTGGGTTTCATTAAAATAAACTGTTCTGTTCTATAAGAGACACTGGGAGTGAGTACAAAGAGTGGGAAAAAGACTTTCAAAAGATATACCTGTGAATAAAAGCCTGGAGGCCAAAATAATTTATCTCCTTCCCACTTTCTCTCCTTTGTGTATAATACACAACTATTCTACCAATGATCTATATCCCCAGTCATGAGAATTTTTAAAATTCAACAACAAGAGCTGGAAAGACAGCTCAGTGGTTTAGAACACTTGCTGCCATTACAGGAGACCTAGGTCTGGCTCCCAGCCCCTCACAGTGGCTCACAGCTCCCTGTAAACTCAGTTCCAGGAAATCTGATGTCCTCTTTTAGTTGCCGTAGGCACAATGTGCTTATGAAACACTTAAATACATGCAGACAAAATACTTAGTCACAAAAATTAAAAAAAAAAAACAAAATAGATGAATCTTTAAATTCAACAGTAGCAAAAAAGGAGAAATCCATATTTAAAAAAAAAAACAAACAAACCAGGACCTCACGAGGTAACTCTTCCCTAAGGAAATAGCAAAGGAGTATATAAATAGGTATTCCAGATTACACGTCATAGAAAAATTTTGATTAAAACAATGAAACATCTCTATATAACTCTCAGAATGACCAAAAGTCCAGAGCTTCAACAACAGGAAATGTTGTTGGGGAGGATTTGGGGCAAGAGGAACATTCATTCATTCCTGATGGATGAAAAATGATCTGGCTACCTTGAAAGGCTTTGGTAGTTTCCTAAAACACAAATATAGTCTTAAGATACAATCAATACATATTCCTTGGAATTTACCCAAAAGACATGGAAACTTAATCATTATGAAAACCTGCGCAAGAATATTAGGCGCAGCATCGCCAACACTTGAAGGCAATCAAGACATCCCTCAGTAGGCGAACGCTGTGTATGGACATGGGGTTATCAACTAGAATTAAAAGACAGTGAGTTATCAAGCCATGGAAAGACATAGAGGAGAATGAAATGTATGAGTAAGAAGAAGCCTACCTCAAGCCCCAGCCATACAACTTCTGGGTATACATCCAAATGATTCCTCACCACATCACAAGGAAGTTTCCTCATCTATGTTCATAGCAGCCTTATCTGTAATAGCTAGAAACTGGAAACAATCCAGATGTCCCTCAACCGAGGGATGGATAAAAAAAAACTGTGGTACATCTACACAATAGAATACTACTCAGCCATCAGAAACAACAAAATCATGCAATTTACAGCCAAAAGGATGGAACTAGAGAAGCTCATCCTGAGTGAGCTAACCCAGACTCAGAAGGATGCACATGGCATCTATTCACTTATAATCTCATTTTAGCCATATAGTACAGGATAACTATACTACAACCAATGTACCAAAGGGAACAGGAACATAGACTTTGATTCCTGTCAATGAGACACTTTGCCCTAGTGGTGTGCCTTATAGGCCCCCAGTGTATGAGGAGGCTCTTGGCCCTCATATGACTGCTGAACTGGGGCAGGGAACTGTTATGTGGGGACACTCCACTCTGGAGGAGTGGGATGGAAGGGTTAGGGGGTAGAGGGTGGGATGGGGGGACTGGGAGAGGTGGAAAGATGACACTGTGATGGAGATGTAACCTGAAGAAATAGATAAACATTAAAAAAAAAAGAAGAGGCCAGTCTGTGAGGGTGACATCTTGTAAGACTCCAGCTGGATGACAGCCTGAGGAAACTCTGGAGACAGCACAGTGTTGTGCCGGGTTGTGGGGTTGGAAGGAAGAAGGGAATGGGAGAGCAGAATGCAGGGCAGTGCAACTATGCTGTAAGACACAGTTATGACGAGCACAGCCCAAAAATTCCTCAAAACTCTGAGGGGGTAGTTGACAATGGAGGAGGCTGGGGAGACAGACAGCAAAACTCTGAGGGGGTAGTTGATAATGGAGGAGGCTGGGGAGACAGACAGCAAAACTCTGAGGGGGTAGTTGATAATGGAGGAGGCTGGGGAGACAGACAGCAAATTTTTTTAATAATTTATTTTTTATTTCTTCAAGTTCCATCTCAATCACAATCCCCTCCCTACTCCCACCTCCAGTCCCACCCTTCCACCCTCCTCCCCCT
>CAJQZJ010033456.1:1885020-1898498 GCA_907164525.1 Lophiomys imhausi | reverse complement strand
TTTTTTTTTTTTTTTTTTTAGTTTAAGGTATTTCTTTTTTCCCCCCAGCAGCTCTCCCTTTCAGTCCAAATAATGGTTCTTTTTCTTATAACTATAAATACAATACAAAACAACAGAAATAAATAGGCCACAGTTATGAGGGTTATATGGCTTAGCATACATTCCCAATGTCCAGTCCATATGTATTTGGCACCTGACTTTAACATTCTACTATCTAACCATCTCCATGAGTTTAAAGTTCTATATGTAACTCAGCTTTCATACTAACTTGCCTCATAATTTTAAAAATATCTTCTTAGATCCAGAACACCCTCTTGATTCCTAAGCAACTCAAAATTTAACTATGAGACTCTAGCTATCTATTCTTCAACCACCTCAGAGACCCGAGAGGGATAAATATATCTGATTATATAGGAAGTGCAGGGCCTGCAGCTTCCAAAACTAAAAAATGACATACCAGTGGCTACTTGGACAGTTCCCATTTTCTCTCCATACATTACAGCATCAATCTTCAGCCATTTGGCCCCATTTCTCTTTCAGACATTGGTTGTAGAGCAGGAATTATGAAGGACTTACCTACCCTGTCTTGGCAGAGCTAGGCTGTCGACTTATCTGCTTCCAAGTTTTGTCCTTTTTGGACAGAAGTCAGACAGGAAATTTTTATATGCTCTGGGTGAATCTAAAACTGCTCTGAAAATCTAAGTCTATATAAAATACTAAGCCATGAGTATTTACATACAATAAATATTTAATGTGTTCAGAAAGACAAGTTCAGTACATGAAATGTGATTAGATTGATACCCAGCTTGTTAATCAATTAGCTATCGTTGTTACTGTATTTAAAATTATCACTGTAAATAACCATTACTGAAATGCTGGGGGACAGTTTCTGAGTTCTTCTATTTGCAGGATGTTACAAGGGGAAATGGAGGTTCAGAGAGGTTGAGGGTCTGATTTAAACTTACACAGCACTAGGTGGTTCTTCCCTAAGACTCAACCCAAAACCCATTCTTCTCTCTGCCACCCATCCTCCCTCTGCAGCAAGAGGGTATAAACAGCTCTGCCTCCATCAGCAAAGACGCCTTGTTTGCATTTCAAACTTCCAAGTGACATGATTGTATATAAAGTAACTTTGATCAAATACAGCACGTCTAGAGATGACTGCTTTAAAAAGGGGTTGCTTAATTATTCAGCATCTAGTTCAGATTGGAGCACATCCTTTAAAGGTCTGAATCTTTCCCTAAGGCAAGGCAGTCATGTTGACTGGCTGGCCGGATGGAACGACAGAACACAAGACCAGTGTCAGACCTCAAGGTCAAGTCCTGGTCCCTGGATTACTGTTCTGACACTGTAGACAAGTTACCCAAACTCTCTTTAGTTCAACTGGTGGCTGTGTGGATTACATAGAATGATGTAGGTTGGTATGATGTGAGCTACTTAACTCTGGAAAAATTAGAAGCCAGCATGCTTCTCTCATAGTCCAGCTATCACAAAACTGTGTCTTATGAGCATGTATCAAAAGGCCCTCCACCTTTCTCAAAGGATCCTTTAGGATAAATGAGCTTGTGTCCCTCACTTGGCAGCACTTCCATTTCCCTGAAACTGGGCTAAAAAAAGAATACAGAGATGTTCGATTGGAAACTCCAGCTCAGTCTCCTTTCAGAATTGTCAAAGGTTGCATATTTTCATCTCCTAAGCTTCCATGTCAAGACCCTGAGCTGAGGGGATGAATCAATTGGCAAAGTGCTTGCTGCGGGAGCCTGACGACCTAAGTTTAACTCCTAGCTAAGTGTTAGGCACGCAGCGCTCTCATGCCAGCTCTGGGGAGGCAGACGCCTGAGGATCCCCTAGGGCCTGCTGACCAGCCAGCCTAGTCTACATGGAGAGTTCCAGGACAGTGAGAGAGACCCTCTTTCATAGAACCAGCAAACCACAAAACCAGGCCAAGGGGAACAGCACCTGGGGAATGATAGGCAAGTCTAAATAACCATCCACCTAAGAGGGGAACTGAACAAAAGTGGAGTATCTAGGAAGCAGCATTGAACGTGCCAGTCTGGTTCCTCTAACAGCAGCCCATGCCTCTCCACACTGCAGGTTACCCATCTGCATGACCCATTGCTTTTTTCTCCCTGAGAGCTGGAGATGGAACTCTCAGACCCGCATGTTCCAGGCAAGCACTCCACATTGAGCTATACTTCCAGCCTCCTTTCTTTTGTCAGCTACATCCCTAGCAGTCTTGCTGAACCTTTAAACTGCTCTCCAAATATCAGATTCATTGCCCAAACTCTGTAGATAAAGACGCTCTATTCCCCAAACAGCTAAGGAGGGAGGTTCTCCTGCCTCTTTCTCCTTCCAGAAAGACTGAAGTGACGCTAACAGCCTTCAAGCAGGGGGTTAGAGCAATCATTTTGACAAAACCTGTGTTCCCAGGGGGAGAAAGAAGACATCCAAGTAATCACGCATCATTTAAAGGGGCAGCTCCATTCACTCAGGAATGTTTGTGAGATTTTCGTTCTGTAAATACCCTGCATTTAGGTAAACAATGGTGACAGCTCAGTATCATGTAATCTTAAGGGACCAACACTATCATGTTGCTCACGATTATACTGACGTTATCTCATTTTACATAAAACAGCATAAAGAGTCTGACTGGCAATCTGCTCACCCCATAATAAGACCCAAGAATAAGTAGAATAGTGAAATGCCTGATTAAAATCCCCAAACGGAAAAGGAAATAAAATTGACCCCTGAAACAGGAAGAAAAAAATAAAACAAATGGAAATAGGTCCAGAAAGGAATCTTGGATGTTAGATATAAAACAGATAACACTTTAAGATGTCAGTAAAAAAAACACTAGAAGAGCTAAAGTCCAGGAAGATTTTTAGAAAGATGTACTAGGTGAAGGACATGAAAAAAAACAAAATGGCAATGAGTTTCAAGGTTCCATCTAAATTCCTAAATAAGAAGAAAACCAGAGGTGCAGAAAGCTAAGGAAGAAATAAATAAAAACAATGAGTAAAAAAATGGACAAAGAACACACACGCACACGCACACGCACACGCACGCACGCACGCACGCACACACACGCACACACACACGCGCACACGGAGCCATGGCCCTAGTTCACTGTTGGCTTCATAGTGAAAACACTTGTTTATATTGTAATATTATAGACTTCAACTATTGATTTAATAAAATACCTCTCTAGAACTTTATGGAGGGGATTATGGCGGGGACAAATGGAAAGGAATTATGTAGATAGTAAGAGAACTGTCATCTTTTCCTGAAAGTCAATAAACAAATGTGGTATAAAATATATGCCTCTAGAGAGAGGGAAAGGGGAAAGACAAGCTTTTCTTTCTTAGCCTTATAAAATATAGTGTTCCTCAAAAGTTATGAATGTGTGTCATGTTCATGAAAAATACACTTCTAATAAACATTAAAATTTTGTAGGGTGTAATCAAAATGGAGGGCTTTAAATATATAGCTCAAATTGATATCTACCCTTAAGCCAAATGGATATAAAACACGGTAGATGCTGACATTTACATACTCCTAAAAGCATAGTGTCTTCTCTTTAGTTTACCACTTCAAAAATCAGAAGTTACTACCATTGCTTTGATGTTAAGTGGTCTCCAAACATCCGACACATCTTCTAAATTCTCTAATTTACCACGGGAACAAACTGAAAGTATTTGGGGACAGGGAGCTAAGAGTTTCACAATTGACCAAAACCTTAATATGTAACCTGCTTTTGCTTTTAATCATTTAGATTCTACATGCTTTGGTCTAATTATCAATATCCATTGTTTCTTATACTAATGCATTCTACTTGATAAACCCCCAGACAAAGCATACCATTTTTTTCTCCTAATAAAGGTAATTTATGTGTGTGTTTTTGCATGCATGTATGTATGTACACTACGTGCATGTTTAGCACCCACAGATGCCAAAATAGGGCACTGGATCCCTTGGAACTGGAGTTGTGGATGGTTGTGAGCCGCTGTGTGGATGCAGGGAACCAAATCTAGGTCTTCTGGAAAACAGCCAGCCCTGGTTTGAAGAATTTGTTTTTAAATGTATATCTATGAAATTGTAAGCTATATGTGCCATCTATAATGATTCTGCCCATCCTCACAATTTTCGGTGAAGTGAATATTTTTTCTAAACCATAAGTACACGCTGCTCCAATAACATCTTCCAAACCAAACAGATTCAGGCTTAGAAATAATGGAGCTAGCACGGCATGAACACAGGCCCTCATGGGTGGAAACTGATCATTTTTTTCATTTGTTGTAGCTTAGCTTTCAAAACAGACAAATTGATTTGACAAAAAAGCAATTTTAACACAGCACTTAGGAAGAATAATTTGCTTACCTCTGTTGGTTTATAGCAGTCTACGAGAGCTTCCTAGAATTAAATACACAGAAAGTCAGGATTTTTCTTTTTAAATTCAGCATCTTAACAGTGAAATAAAAAGTCATTTCTTCTTACTTTATTTTATCTTAAATTGTGTGTGTGTGCGCGCGCATGTCTGTAGGGCACACATAAAAGCAATATCCATGAAGGCCAAAGGAGGATGTTGAATGTCTCATGAAGCTGGAGTTACAGACAGCTGTGAACCACTGACATGGGTGCTGGGAATTGAACTCTGGTCCTCTAGAAGAGCAACAAGTATTCTTAACCCCTGAGTCTTCTCTCCATCCCTCTTGTATCATCTTTAAATCATTATTGTATAACAGTCTGTCAAGGTTTACTAGTGGTATCTACAGTTATATTTTATTTCAGTACCAGTTGGTCAGCTAAAATATAAAAATGCCATTCCTATGCACTCATGTTTTGTCCTTAGCATGGGTACATAGGCATATATACATACATACATATATATATATGTATGTATATATATATAGGATAGACTTTTTGAATGGCAAAAATTTTGTTTCTGAGCTATCACAGTTTTGAAAATTAAATAGAACCGTCCCTAGATTATAAATGCCTCACTGAGCAGAGCTTGCTTTGCACATGTGCACACTTACACTCTTCCCTTTGGACCTGGCCCATATTAAACTGGACATACTTAAAGCCGAGACCCTGCCTATGGGAGATGGTGGCACGCACGAAGGAGAGGGAGCTGGCCACGACTCAGCCATGGATGGTTTTCCTTTCTTCTCTTCTTGCTGACCCAGGAACCAAGCAGGAAAGGGACCTGGAGGACAACTAAAACGCCCCCTTCAAGTTCTCAACTGATTTTTATGTCATTTTATTTTCCATAGAACTGATCTCTGCTGTATCTTAAAAAAAAAAAAAAAAAACCTATTGTCATGGAGCCAGGTGTTGTGGTACATGCCTTTATTTCCAGCACTCAGGAGGCAGAGGCAGGGGATTTTTGTGAGTTCATGTCCAGCCTTGTCTACAAAGTAAGTTCCAGGATAGCCAAGGCTACCCAAGGAAACCCTGTCTCAAAAAACAAAACAAAAGAAAAAAAACTATTGTTTCCCAATGAAATCTATATGCAAGGAATAATCATTGGAACTGAGGCCACTCACCACTGTAAAGGCGCTAGTAATTATGAACATATTAATCACATCAATGAAGCAAAATGTGAACTTTGATTGACTCCATTCACCATGTGCCACTGGGAACAGCCAGTAGCTACTAACAGTCATTACCAGTGGCCACTAAGAACAATGGCAGGTCACAGGTTAACTAGTTTTAGAAACTGCCCAGTGCAGATTGAGAAGTGACCTCGCATGGGAAGAGCTATGCTTTATTGCTTTCTGCTAAGGAACATTAGGACCTCCATCCCCACTGTTTTGGCAGAACACAGACAGGTGAGCACCTAACAAAAGATATTCTACTAAGCACAATTACATTCCCAACAATCTAATTCTAGAAATTGCTTTCAGAAATGATTCCACCCATAGTTGCAAGATGAAAGCCCAGGGTTTGGATATGCCCAAATCTGGCTCAGTCTCTCTTCACTTGCCTGCGTGGCACCTATACCTCCCCTGGAGACTGACCTTTCAAGATAGACCCAACTCTCTCTCCCAAGTTAATAAGGCTTGGGAGAACCGTCCCAGAAATTCCCTGGAAAACTGTTTTATTATCAGACTTGCAGTCGACGGACGATCCAGCGCTACCACCAATGCTTTCTGTTCTGCAAAATGCCTTTGTTAAAATCTTAGAGACTACCAGTGTTCTCACCAGACAGCAAGTCCAGGCTTTGGAGACCCAGGTGGACTCAAACATCCATGATCAGACAATTCTAGATTTTGAAAGCTGTTCACCTGTAATTTCGAAGCTCTTTCCTCCTCGCTGTCAGCATCAAGAAGATCATCGATGTCGATTTCCACGTCTGGCATTTCTTCTTCCTGAAGGAGCAAAGGTGAAGGTTTCAGTTCAGGGAGAAGCTAAGTACTACGCATTAATCTCATGGAGTTAATGCAGGACTTGATTACCCAGCCAGAAGGGGCGACGGGTACAAAAGGGGACGGAAGACTAGAGGAACAGGGAGTGGAGAAGGAAGGTGAAGAAAAGTGGCTAGAAATGAGAGGTGGGAAGAAAGAAAAAGAGGGAGGAGGGAGAATGAAGAAACATAGGCATCACATTCTGCTCATCACAGTAATTACTCCTATGGGTAGATTATGGTAGATTGGCGGAGTATAAAAGATAGAAATTACAGTTTCTGGTCCACATACACTCTTCTCTTGTTGACCATATCAATCTTTGCTGTGGGCCACACCTCCCTTTACAGCTCCAGGTCTGTAGAAAACCTGATACCACCTCAGGTTTTTGGTCAAAAGCATCACCTAGGCAGATACTGACTCCTCAAAGATGTTTAATCCAAGGCCCAAAGGGGTTCTAAGAGAGGTGATCTTTCCACATTCCCTCTGAACGAGTGCAGGCTGAGGAAGTGTGGGGCCCTGGACATTGCTGGTAGCCTCTTCCTGCCTTGAAAGAGGTTGAGTTTAGGATGAGGCTGACACCAGAGAGGAGAGCGCTTGGAGGACCAAGACAGCTGCAGCAGGATAGTCTCTTAAAAAAATAACAAGAAACCCAGGTGTGGTGGGACACGCCTTTAATACCAGCACTCAGGAGGCAGAGGCAGGCAAATCTCTTGTGGGTTTGATGCCAGCCTGATCTACAAATCCAGTCCAGGAAGCCAGGGCTATTACAAGAGTAGCCTTGTCTTGAAAAAAATTATAATAAGAGGACAAGAAGAGTGGGGGAAGGGGGAGGGCCAGGAGGAGTAGCGGGGAAGAGATTGGAATATGAATGATCAAGATATGTTGTATGAAATTCTCAAAGAAATAATAAAAATATTTTTAAAGTCCTTTCTAGATAAAGCCACTAAGCCACCAGGTCAAGGCACATTTGATACCTTATGTTGTTCCAGCCAGTTTGAGTTGAACAATGGCATCCTGTCCAGAGAAGAAGACAAGAAAGGTGGAAGATCTCATTGGTTTGGAAGTTGAATATCCAGCGCTCAGTGGCCCTTGGTCCCCTGCCCTCTGTTCTGTCACTTCAGTCTTCCCTTTATGCTCAGAGTAACAATGTCTTCAAATGTAAAACAAACCAGGCTGCAAGAGAGATCTGCAACTTTGTGCTTCATCTTGCCCCATAGGCACCAGCTGCCTAACTCCACTGAGCTGCAGCGAGAGCTGAAGGGTGCCAGCAGCGGCTGGAAAGAAAGCTACATGTAGCCAGGTGTGGTGGTGCATGCCTTTAATCCCAGCACTAGGGAGGCAGAGTTCCAGCCCAGCCTGGTCTACAAAGTGAGTCCTGGACAGCAAGGGCTACAAAGAGAAACCCTCTCTCAAAAAACAAAAAAGGGGGCTGATATGTAGGGACACCCCACTCTGGAAGAGTGGCATGGGTGAGAGAGGGAGGAGAGGGTGGGAGGGTGGAACCGGGAGGGGTGGAAAGAGGGCACTGTGATGGAGATGTAACTTGAAGTAATAAATAAACATATATAAAAAAGAGAGAGAAAGAAGGAAAGATGGAAAGAAAGAAAGCTACATGTGAGAACAGCCAAGGTCGGTCACCTGGCCTTACCTGCTCCATGTAAACAAACAACCAGGTCTTGACTTCCTGGTAAGGCTAAAATTCTAAATATCTCCAACAGTTTGATTTTGTATATATTTGAAATCATAGCAGGAAAAAAAAAACACTGGTGGGGGAAATGTGGCACAATTGGGGGGCCCTAAAAAGTTAGCAGTAGCTGTGTAGAATCTGCCAGATTCTCTACAATAGACCAATGAGGGTGTAAATGCCAGCAGTGAAACCACACTGGCATAGGAAAACTGGCAGAATGCAGCAGGGGCGCAGGGTGCTGTGGGGAGCCGTGGGCTGGCGATTCATCCATAGGTGGTGCCAGGCAGGTCATTTATTCCTTAGGCATACTCTGGATGTGGATCCCAGGCTCAGGACAACGTATGAATGGGCCCTAATGATGAATCCCAGCATATGTGTTTCAGAAAGTGAAGCTGGAGACAAAGTCAGATCCATCTAAAGCTCTGCATAGCTTCCATCAGTACCTTGTAAGGCAAGAACACTTATGGAGGTCTCAGCTGGCTCCAAGTCAAGAAAAGCCACAGAAAATAGACCCCTAAGTCTCACTCTCAGCAACAGATGACATGGTCTCCCTCTCATCTTGTCCCCACTCCTCCCTAGAATTGATCTCTGGGTTCAGTATTTATCACCAGCATTTGTTTATATCATGGCTTTGTGAAACCAAGCACAGAAACCTGGCATAGACCCCTCCCAAGAAATAGGACCTGTGGCTGACTTGGAGTCTTCTGTTCTAGGAAACCAAAGCACAGTCAATAATGACTACCTCCTTGGAACAGTACAGAAGTGGGGTTCACCTCCCGAACCCCCCCAAAAAAATCACAGGAACAGCTTTGATGCCAAATCAAGTTGTATTAAGCCAGCTTGAACTTGTGTGATGATGTTTGCCCCAGTAAGGGGACACCTAAGGCACATGTCCTCTCATTAGGATTGCACAGGGCTGTGGTCTCTTTTAGCTGCTGTGCTTGCCCTGTTTCCCTAGACCTAGATTGCTAGGCCATCTAATATGGCCAGTATGGGTGGTTTTTAAGTCCCTCACAATGAGAGCCAGAGAGGGATTCAATTTCTCATTCACAGCAAACACATTTCAAGTGCTCGAGTGTACTCAGACAGCGAGTGGCTTCTGCCCTAGATTTAGAACATTCTGTCATTACAAAAGGTCCTGATGGGCAGCACACAGCCATGGCGCCACTAGCCCTCTGGACCAGAGTCAGGAAGCAAAGCCTGGATTTTAAGAAGCCTTAATCGCAAATGAGATTAGGAGGTACTGAGGAAATAGCCTTAAGGCCACATCTAGGCCACTCCTGAGACTCAAGATCATGTGGCTGGGAAACTCTGAGCTCTTTAGCAAGAGGCAATGCTGATACACGGTAAGGACTGACTGAGCAAAAACCATAGCCCCCTCAGGTGGCCACAGAGTCTCTGCCTGAGCAGCTGCTTGAGAGGCCTGGGGCAGTCAAGTGCAGACTGTCAAAGGTTGGCCATTCTGCACAAATGGAGGTCCTCTTTAGCTCTGGACCCTGGAGGGTGACCCCAGAAAAGCGACATGTATCCATACAGCAGCTCTGGTGTCAAGAAGTGGTCTTCAGGGTGCCGAAGAATGTTATAAGCCCCCAGCTTCTTTAGGCAAGCATTCTCCTACTGGTACTGAGATTATAACCCGAGGCCAAAGGCCCTGAGGAAGAAAAATGATTCAGAGAGATCTCCCTTTGGCTATCTGGATATCAAACCCCCCTCAAGTATAAAATTAGTGCATTTAACAGGCATTCAAGAGTGGAAGCTGAATCTGTCCTCCAAAGGGAATATATGAAAGCCTCCATTTGCCAACTGTCACAGGAATGGACCACAGAACTAAATCCCAAATGGATGCAGTTCTGTTCTGTGGTTTTGGGGTTTTTGTGGGCATATTCCACCACCCACAAACCCCCCAATGATGCTTCTCTTTTAAAAATTAGAAATCTTTAAAAAAACACCCCACATACTTTCTCAGCCTGAACTCAAAAACAATCTCTGTAAGAGAGGAAGGAGGTAGATTGGGGCCCATATCTCCTTCCCCAGAGTGAAAAACAAACAAACAACAAACAAACAAACAAACCATTTAATCTATCTGACGGTTAAACTTGAGTCTTATTCCAGCCTCTGTGTCATGGCTTTACATAAACTGTAAGACAGCCAGTCACAGAGTGGGTGACAATTAGGTACCAATACCTCCCACAAGTTGGCAAAACTGTAATTCTTAATGTAAAAGACAAACAAAAATATCAGTTTCTAAAAACTCACCAGGAAGTGGGAACAAGAGACATGAACTTGGACAGTCACAAGCTGAAGCCACCATGACTCACTGAGAACATGGCCACTGGAGGCCCTCGAGCATGGGCAGGAAGGGACAAAGGAAGGTGCTGTACCAGGTGCAGGCCCAGGCTGATGAGGGAGTTGGGAGGCTGTGTGGACAGGGCTATCCTCATCCAGGTGTGAGGCAACTGGACTGGAAGGGGAGTCATCAACAATGGGAAAAAAAAGAATTAAAAAGCGTGGAAACTACGGAAGGAGTACAGAGGGAACTCAGGAATGGAATGGATGCTGGAGAAGGAAAAAGTGAAGAGCAGACCCAGATTCTGGGCTCAGGATGTTGTAGAGAAAGAGGAAAACAACAGAGACACTGGGACTATCAAGACACCCACAGTCTACCTAGCAGCTGAGAGCTCATCATGACCAGCCTCACCAGAGCTATTAGGCAGAGGCAGGATTCCCACCCTGTAATGCACACGGCCACATGGTAGCGCTGAGTGGTAGTGTGTGGCCCTGATAGGCAGCCACAGTAGCCAGGAGTCCAACGCAGCAGGCTACAGTGATGAAACTGTGTCACATTGTCAAGCCAAGCCCACTTGTGGTAATGGCACATGCACTCATGTGCATACCACCACGGGCACTCACACCCACAGCACACGCACATATCTATGTGCACCACCATGAATACTGTTCCACCTCACCACACACCATATCATGCATACTCTTTCACACACACAGTCACATATACACATATATGTATGCAAACTACCTGGAATACAGTCCCACTGCCACATACCACACTGTATCATCCATATTCTTTCTCTCTCTCTTCCTCTTCTTCCCCTTTCCCTCCTCTTTCCTTTGTACAGAAATATACACATTTCTAACCAGTCAGAAGGTTCGTACTGAGAGCGATCAAATAAGCTTTTATAAAATGCAAATGTCTCCTTGCCCCAAAAGTGCAAGGCCAGTGGGAACGCTCAGGCTAAACCTAAACTTGAAAAAAGATTGTGTTTTCAAGGTCCACACAACACAACTCCTCAGCAGTTTTCAGAAGTCTCCTTTCCAGAGCAGGAATGGGAGGACACAGAGGTATGAACCACTGTGCAGACAGTCACAGCTCTGGAGAGACAGCGGCACTTGAGGCGTGGGGGATGAATGGAGCTGAGGAAACAGGCTAAGGAAATCTGATGTCTCACCTTTGTATAAGTTGGTGTGGAGCAAGGGTGATTGACACAGGAGATATAGAGTAAGAACTGAACCCTTAGGGTTACGTGAGCACTCTACAAAAACATTCATGCTTCCTGCTTTCTTTCTAAAGACAACTCCCCAAAGTTCCTGTATAAAAGCATATTCTTGGCATGAATATGACCACCTATGACCAAATCATTCTGAGCCAACTACATTTACACATTGCACCAAATGGGAATTATATTAGCTGTTATGGGACAATGAGACAAGGGTCGGAGTGCATAATAAATATATGCAAATTTATACTAGGAGTGACTCGTTTACACCATGTAATGCTTGGAGATGTCACCCAGATGACCCTAAACCACAGCAATATGCCAAGAATCTCTGCTACTGAAAAAAACTAAGTCAGCCATCACAGTGTGTGAATGCTGTTCATTGAAGATGGTTTTGCTGTATTTAATTTGCAGTTTGGCTACAATTTTATCATTGGAAGAATCATAAGCATCAGGAGTTTGTACCTGTTTTTAAGTGATACATGTGTAAATGATGTTGTAACATTAAAGATTTAAATTAGCAACCTGCAAGAAATTATTCCCAAGGGAAAAAATATCAGAACATTGGGAATGAAAAGTAGACCCTAGAGGAAAACAGGGTGCACGTATTAGGTTAGAGAGCCAAGGCCAGCAGCAGGCTTTCCAATAGAAACACTGGGTACTCAAAACCAGGAGCAAGTCTTTCATCTGTTTTGTGTAGATGTAACATGAAGTCTGAAGCTGGAAGATTTACAAAGAAAAGGGATTTACTCAGCTCACCATTCTGGAAGTTCCAAGAGCATGACATCATCATGCTCATATGAGGGCCTCCTGGTGACATTGCATAGTAGGACACATGTAAGAAGTCACTGATAGGCGGGAGGCAGCGGAGGGGCCAGGGTCACTCTTTAATGATCAACAACTCATTTTGAAACTGACCCATTCCTGTAAGACCCAACCCACTCCACTCTGAAATGCTGACATTAACCTCTTTGTGAGGGTAGGGTCCCCGTGATCTCAGGACCTTCCCCCTCTTAAAGATTCTGCCAGTTCAACACCAACTTGCTTGGTGCACACGAGCCTTCAGAAACAAACAATATATCCAAACCAGAGCAAGCAGGGATTCTAGGATCCCTAGGAGGCATGTTTTCTAACTTTGATGCCCATCTCCTCCCCAAAAGGTCAGTCAAGAGTGACAAGAAAAACCATAGTCATTTTGACACACCAGTGTCTTACATCTCTACATATTTACCTCCAATGTGGAAAAAGCGTTCTGGACAAGCAAAGAAATCAGCTGAGGAAGTCACCTGGAATGTTGACCAACAAAGCTCAGAGGAAGCAAAATAAAACCATGACTGAGGAAGGACAAGCAGACAATGACTTGAAGAGCCACAGTTGGGCCAGAAGTGTGTCTGGAAGCCTAACTGCCAAGGTGTGGGGCCAGTGCCAACACATACACACACACACACAAAGACACACACACACACACACACACACACACACACACACACACACACACACCTCACAGGCAGCAGGAACACCTAGTGGGGCCAGGGTATCCTCAGCTGTTATCAAACAACAGTAGTCAATAGAAGACCTTGTTCCAGTCTGATGGCACACTAAGTATTTCTCTAGCATGCCCTTGCTTTAAAAACTAAGCAAACAAATCTTCTCAGAGCTGAGTAACCAGTCTCACCAACTACTCCCTTAAAGACAACATAACAGACAAACACTATGACACAGGCTGTAACTCCAGTGTTTAGGAAGTAGAGCAGGAAGATCAGGAGTTCAAGATGATCCTGGGCTAGATGGTGAGTCAGAGGCCATCCTTGGCTATATGAATGAGACACACACACACACACACACACACACACACACACACACACACACACA
>CAJQZJ010033456.1:1864391-1885010 GCA_907164525.1 Lophiomys imhausi | reverse complement strand
CACACACACACACACACACACACACACACACACACACACACACACACCTGACCACAAATGACTATGGCAAAGGGTGTTTTATATTCTATTTATAGGAATTATTGTTCTTGTCTCTCAAGATAGCAAGGCTTAGCACACCCTTGTAACGCACCCCATAGCTTATGTTCTTTTCTGAGGCGCCCAACACATAGGCAAGTGACAACTCCTGCAGATGGGAAAGGGCCACCACACGTGCTGTGCCAACCCCCAAACATTCTGTCTCTCTTCCTTCCGGCTCATGAAAACATATAGGATACAGCTGACCAAGAGTTGCATTATTTTACAAACACCTTGAGATGTGTTTGGATTTTTGACAGCTCACAGGCTTCATTTAGCACTTCTAGCTTTATTAACAAACGACATGTGACACACCCACATGTCATAGCAGCCCAGATCTCATTCCTGTCTCAACATAACAATAGCATAAATCAAACACAGCCTTCTAGACAGGAAGATTGACATTCCTGGTGATGTTAGATTATCTAGAACACTGGGTCTCAACTTGTGGGTCATGACCCCTTTGGGAGTCCAATGGCCATTTTGCAGAGGTCACATATAAGACATATCCTGTATATCAGATATTTACATTATGATTTATAACAGTAACAAAATTACCGTTTTGAAGTAGTAACAAAAATAATTTTATGGCTGGGGAACAACATGAGGAACTGTATTAAAGGGTCACAGCATTAGGAAGGTTAAGAACTACTGTTTTAAAAGAAGGTAAAATTACATCAGGCGTTCAGGGCTCCAGAAAAGTCCACACAATGTTTGTTTACTGCTTGCCAAGGATAAGAAGTGACACACTGGTAAACATTTTTGTTCTTTAGGGGAGACAGATGATAAGTACACAAGTTCAGGGTGAATATCTTTATCTGAGATGCATGGGACCAGAGACAAGTGGATCTTGGGTTTCTGAGTATCAGCAAAATCTTTAAGGTTGGCCATCCCTAATCTGAAAACCTAATGTTCAAATTTCCCTGTTTTTGCTTTGTTTTAAAAAAAGTTTTATTTTATTTTTCATCGTTGTATATGGGGGTGTGTACATGTATGTGTACACACAAGTACATGACTATGCCACAAGGGGTATAGGAAAGTCAGAGAAGAACTTGCGAGAATCAGTCCTCTCCTTCCACCATGTCGATTTTGGGAGTGGAAGGTAGATCATCGGGTGTGAGCAGCCAGGGACTGGCACATTGTGTTAGTTGTATTTCTGTTCCTGTGATTAAAACAACAATGACAACAACAATGACAGCAACAAGGCAACTTATGGGAGAGTTTATTTTGGTTTATGGTTCCAGGGGGTATGAAACCATCATGACAGGGAGGCATGGCAGCAGTGGCTGGTATGGCAGCAGGAAACCGAGATCTCACATCTTTAATACAATCAGGAAGCAGTGAGCAAACAGGAAATGGCTCCATGCTTTAAGCTTTCAAAGCTCACCTCTAGTGACTCACTTCCTCCTGAACCTCTCCAAACAGCACCACCAAGTCAGGGGCGGGGGTGGGGGTGTGTGTACAAATATCTGAGCCTACAGGGGACATTCTCACTCAGACCACTGCACACATATGAGACAAATGCTCCACCATTGTGCTACATCCCAGCCCCCAAATCCATTGCTTTTGGGTGTTAGCATGACACTTAGATTATTCTAGATTGAATAGAATTCTAGATTAAATTATTCTAGATTGCAGTACTTCAGATAAGGGATTCTCAAACTGCATAATATGTAATGGGGTAAGTGGCGACAAGTGTTTTGGGGGGAAAAATCTAGACAGGAGGGAGGGGGGTTGGGATGTTAGCAGAGTGGGATTCAGTGAGGAATATCTCAACAAAAGACCTTCAAAAGAAAGGGAGAGAGAGAGAGCCAGTCACTCTTTGGGGGAAGGACAGGTGCTAAGCTGTACCTGAAAAGCTGCAGGTGGCAGGAGCATGCGGACTGCAGTGGCTGGGGCCAGTGAGGAAGGGATCACCTGCAGAGAATCACAGGTCTCTAGAAAGCATCTGGTATGTACCAGAAGGGGGATCAGTCAATGGTGAGTCTGAGCAGAGGGTGACCATGGCCTGGTTTACCACTGAAAGGCTTCACCCCTGTTGCTTGCTGAAGAATGGGCTTTAGGGAAGGGAGAACATGTGCAGAGACCACTTACACAGTCCCAGAAATAACTGCTAAAAGACAACCTGGACCCAAAGAAGAGCAGTCACGTGATACGAACTCTGTTCTTACAACTGGGCTCTTATATGGGTCACTGTTGATACAAACTTCTCACAGCCAACCGAGGTGTCCCTGTGCCACTCTGCCAGAGACTGAAGTAGGTGAAGGCAGAAGCCTTGAATGGGGATGAACATCAAGTGCACAGTGACCAGAGAGGCAGGCTGTGCGATTGCCCTGAAGACCAAGGGGTGAGAGAGTGTGCCAGCTGAGGGGACACATGGTCTCAGAATCTAACAGGGCAACAAGCAACCAGGCTGAGAACTGCTTCCCTGGGTTGCTCCCCATTGGGCATGTAGCTTTTTCTTTCCTACCCACTGGGCGGGTGGTCTCCCTCCTCAGAGCTATAGAGGCACCACTGCACCCCCAGGACCCCATCCTCCACTCCCTACCCACATAGCTCATTTCATGAAAATATCTGAAGAACTCTTCATGTTTCTCAAATATGGCAGAATAAACACCTTTAAAAGATGCAGAGGGCTGGGGAGACAGCTCATTTGGTAAAGTGCTTGCCTTGCAAGCATGAAGAAGTGAGTTCGAGTCCCAGAACTCAGGTTTAAAAAAAAAAAAAAAAAAGAAGTCAGGTGTGGTTACACTTGCTTAAAATCCAAGCAGGGCGCAGGGAAGGAGAGGTTGGGGTTCGCCTGCCAGCCTAGCCCACTTGGAAAATTCTAAGTCAATGAGAGACACTATCTCAATTGCCACAAAAATTCCAGGTCAGTAGTTCTCAACCTTCCTAATGTTGTGACCCTTTAATACAGTTCCTCATGTTGTGGTGATCCCAAATCATAAAATTCTGTTCATTCCTATATCATAACTGCAGTTTTGGTACTGTTATAAATCATAATGTAAATGTCTGATATGCAGGATATCTGATATGTGACTCCTGTGAAACGGTCACTCGACTCCCAAAGGGGGGGAGACCTACAGGGTAAGAACCGCTGCTCTAGATGGAAGACAGCTGAGGTTGTCCCCTACTCTCCACATATACACACATACATGTGCACTCAGACACACAACTACACTTGTGCATGCCCATGCACAAGTACACACACACACACTCGATGCAGAATCGGGCAGAAACAATGGATACATCCAATGTCTTCTGATGCCCCTTCCTTATGGAATAAAAGGAAGTCAGAGAGTCTGGGTAACGGAGCTCAGAGTGGGAATCAAAGGGCCCCAAACCTCACTTTCCTGCATCTGCTCTAGCTGCTCAGCTGTGAGACTGTGGGTCAGAGCCAAGGGGTGGCATGGAGGCCCACCCAGAGCAGGGGGTAAGGAAAGAGAAGGACCCCTGCAGTCTGTGGGTGCTGGGGCAAGGTGGTTCTACATCCCTTTCTTTCTTTCCCACCTTTGTCATACAAAGCTACTGTCTAATACTCGGGCTGAATGAAGAATGGCTATGATTGGGCCCAGGCACATAGTGCAAGCAAAGGGACCAGAGTGGACATTAAGTGATCGTCATATTGAATCAATCCATTTCTCCTTTAAAGATACATACATACATACATACATACATACATACATAAATTCTCAATATAAATGTTCCTTCCAGGGAAGTTTTCATTGCTGATGTCTGGGGGAAAAAACCCCACAAATGAAGACCGTTAACACATTATCAATTTGCTCAAAACCACAAGGATTAAAAGGGGAGAAGAGAAAAGATAAGGCAAGCAAAAATCCCAAGGTACAGTACCAGAGAAAAGGCCACTAAGCCAGCCAAAACCTGGGCAGCCCAGAAGGGGACTTCCACTCAGTGTTGAGAGAAGCCTGGGCCACAGCTGACAGACAGCATCCTGGCCAAAAATCAAAGAAGACAAGGGTCCAAATGGAAGCCAGAGAAACCAAGCCAAGGCCCAGAGAGCCTGGAGCAGGGCACTGTGAGCAGTCTGAAGGTACCAGCTGGGTTTGACACTGCCTCTTCCACAGTGCCCAGCCTTGCATGGCAGTTGAGACCCAGGGGAGGGGCAGAGAGAGAACCTCAGACTCCATGCTGACAAGCCTGCAGGGCTGCTCTGCATGAAAGTTGTTGGAAATGTCTTTTCTTCACAACACACAGGAAAGGAGAGGATCTCCCATTGGGTACAAGGGACACACCAGGGTATGTTTTGTCCACCTGCCTTTGGGCAGATTTGTGTCTTGGAGGAGCCAGTCATAAACAAGCTAGTTACTACCAGAGCTTGCTGTGAAATACGCAGACCAAAGGTCAGGCTCCTTTGTAAATAATTAGCATAATGTATATGTTTCCTGTGTGCCCCCTGTGACCGTTCAGACAACTCTTGCGTGGGCAGTCCTCTTCCTAACCCATCATGCAACTCTCCACTCTGACTGGTCACTCTATGGCCCCAGTGTCAAAAAGTCTGCACAAAGTTCACTTCCACTGGCTAAGCTATTGCAGGATGCTTCGAGCTGGCTTCTACACACACATTATCACCTTTCTCTAGTCCAATCCGTACTCTGTAGCCAGATTGGTAGCTTTAAGAAGAAAGATCTGCCACTTTCCTTCCCAAAGCCTTTGAGTGGCTTCCAACTTCTCTTAAGAATAAATTCTTCAGGTTGGGGATTTTGCTCAGTGGTTGGCAATCACCAAAGCCCTGGACTCAGTCTTCAGCACTGGGAAAAATAAATAAATAAATTCTTTGGGCAGTGGTGGTGCACACCTTTAATCCCATCACTTGTAAGGCAGAGGTAGGTAGATCTCTGAGTTTGAGGCCAGCCTAGCCTATAGAGTAAGTTCCAGGATGGCTCCAGTAGTAAATTATTTTTGATTTTCTATAAGAGTACTATGTCAAGTAGTTTCAACTACGTTACTGAAAAAAAAATAAATTCAAGATAATTTCAAAGTTTACTTAGGGCATTAAGTGAGAAGGCACAAAAGAAAACTAAGTGTGAAGGGACTCTGGTGTAAAATAAAGCACTGGAAATGAGTCAAGGCCCCGTCTTCATTGTTCATTCCAAACCTGGAAAATCTCTGTCCAGAGAACTGCTCTGTTTGTCTGTTTGTCCTGCTATAAAAAAATCAAATACCACAGAAGGACTCCTTCTCAAAGAATAGGAATTTGTTCTTATAGTTCTGGAAGCCTGGAAAGCCAGGGTGAAGAAATCAGCAGGTTTTGTATCTGGTGAGGGCGCCCCCACCTCCATTTCCACTTCCAAGATGGTGCCTGGTTACCTTGCCCACCATAGGGGAGGAATGTTGCATCTTTGCTTCACATGGTGAAAGGCAGAAACAAAAGTGGGCTGAACTCTTTAACCCTAAATGAAGCCCATGGGAGGGCCCTCATAGCTGAATCATCTTGTGAAGATCCATGTTGTAAGACCATCACACTGGCCACTCAGTTTCAAGTTTTGAAGGAACTTTTCTGAACTGTAGCAGTGCTTCACCAGAAAGCCTGAAGAACTGTTGTCGAGTTCTCAAGGGTACCCACTCAGAGTGTCCCCACTATGAACTCATAAAAGTGGTGGATTTCTGGGGCCTCCTATCAACACTAACCAAACCAGGGTATGGGGGACCTCACAGGGAAGAACCATGGGTACTATTGTGGAGGTTTTGAATTCCTTTTAAATAAGGGAAGTCATTCATTGCAGATGACTACAAAAAGAAAGAAGAAAGCCACACTGGAACGAGGCCCTATTTTCTTAATGCTTTTGGAGAAAACCACAGTTTCTGCTCACCACACACTGTGACTTGAGCACCGTTTTAGGTACTGAGTTTCAGAGATCAGCAAGATATAGCAGCCCAACCCCACATCTGACAGAGGACTATTATCCATAATTTACAAAAAACTCAAGAAATTAAATGCCAAGGAACCAAATAATCCAATCAAAAAATGGGGAACAGAGCTAAACAGAGAATTCACAAAGAAAGAATTCCTAAAGGCTGAGAGACACTTGAAGAAATGCTCAGCATCCTTAATCATCAAAGAAATTCAACTCAAGACAACTCTGAGATTCCATCTCACACCTGTCAGAATGGCTAAGATCAAAAGCTCATATGACAGCACATGCTGGCGAGTGTGTGGAGAAAGGGGAACCCTCATCCATTGCTGGTGGGAGTGCAGGCTTGTGCAACCACTATGGAGGTCAGTTTGGCGATATCTTAGAAAACTTGGAATAGCTTTGCCTCAGGACCCAGCCATACCACTTCTGGGTATACATCCAAATGACTCCTCACCGAATCACAAGGAAGTTTCCTCATCTATATTCATAGCAGCCTTATTTGTAATAGCTATAAACTGGAAACAACCCAGATGTCCCTCAGCCAAAGAATGGATTAAAAAACTGTGGTACATCTACACAATGGAATACTACTCAACTATCAGAAACAACAAAATCATGCAATTTGCAGCCAAATGGATGGAACTAGAGAAGCTCATCCTGAGTGAGCTAACCCAGACTCAGAAGGATGCACATGGCATCTATTCACTTATAGTCAGATTTCAGCCATATAGTACAGGATAACTATACTACAGCCAATGCACCAAAGGGAACATGAACATAGACTTTTTTCCTGTCAATGAGACACTTTTCCCTAGTGGTGCTGCCTTGTAGGCCCCCAGTGTATGAGAAGGCTCTTGGCCCTCATGTGACTGCTGAACTGGGGCAGGGGACTGTTATGTAGGGACACTCCACTCCAGAGGATTGGGATGGAAGGGATAGGGGGTAGAGGGTGGGAGGGCAGGAATGGGAGGGGTGGAAAGAGGGCACTGTGATGGAGATGTAACCTGAAGTAATAAATAAACATTTAAAAAAAAGATATAGCAGCCACATCTACAGTTTGGGGCAGCAGGCAAGATGAGTTTAAACAAGTAATGAGGAAAGAAGCAGATGGCAGTGATGTGAGATGCTCTGTCCCTTGGCACAGGGGTGACAGCAGCATGAGGGTTGCCGTCAGGGTTGTGTTGCTCTGCTGCTGATAGTCTTGGCTTCTTCAGAGACCCTCTGAGAACAGATGGCTCTGCTGTGGCCACCTTCGTACTTCTCAGACCCTGCTGGTGCCTCCACGTGGAAAGAGTTGAGGGAATTATTTTCTACTGCTTTTGTAAGTATACATGTCGGCTCATCACTCCAGGATGAAGGGATCCAGTGACAAGTTGGGGAGAGGCTTTTGTTGGGTCCGGGAGGAGGGTATTGCTCATCTGTTCATATTTGGCTCCGTGGGAAGTTGTCCATCATCAGAGGAAGGAGAACTTCAGATACCCACACAGCCACAACACACAGAACCAGCGTTCATGTTGCCCTGCTCCGGGGAGCAGGCACGGGACAGGTGTCACAGCAGATTGCCTTCGCACTGGAAACAGGACCACTTTCTTCTCCACTCTACCCCAATAACGTGGATGCCCACCCCAGGCATCCTGTGACAGTCTGGAAATCAGTTTTGTCACTGTGTGAAGCAGCCTGTCAGCTTTAAGCCATCTGTTCCCTCTTCCCTAGCCTCAAAGACCCCAGGCAAGCACTGAACACTCAATGCAATACAAATGCTTCTTGCCCATCCATGCAAGACAAGTGGTTCCAGAGCCTGCATGTGTAGTCATCTTCCACAAGTAAACTATTGGGGGTACTATTCCCATGGAGGTCAGATGTACCCAGAGTTACTTTCTAGATGAAGGACAGTAACTACAGTCAGATTGCTCTCATGTGTGGGGCTTGGGACAAGTGCAATCTAACTCCAGGTGAGCTGGCTCATTTGTTACCCAACCTTTTCTCCCCACCCCATCCTCCATAAAGAACTGGTCTGTGAATGAGACTCAGTGGCAGAGGGTTTGTCTAGCATGTGAGAGGCCTTGGGCCTTGGGTTTAATAGAGAGAGAGAGAGAGAGAGAGGGGGGGGGAGAAGAGAGAGAGAGAAGGGAGTTTTCCTTTCTTCAGTCTTCCATTGTGAATGAGTGTCCCCCAAGGTTACATGGCAAGAGGCAGAAATTCAAGCCAGCAAGGTGGCTCAGCAGGGATGGGGAGGGGAGCTCACTTGTGCAAGCTTCATGACTTGAGTGTAGTGATCTGAATGACATGCCCCTCATAAGCTGGCATTTAAATACTTGTCCCCAGTTGATGGAGCTGTTTGGGAGGTGTGGCCTTGTTGGAGGAAGTTTGTCACTGGGACTGGGCTCTGAGGTTTCAAAAGCCAGCTGCATTTCCAGTTAGCTCTCTCTGCTGCCTGCTTACAGTTTGAGATGCCAGTTCTTTTTCTTTTTCTTTTTCTTTTTTTTTTTTGCTTGTTGATATTTTATTCTTTTGTAAAATGCCTATTCATCTTGTTTTCTTATTTTTTTTAATAATTTATTTTTTATTTCTTCAAGTTACATCTCAATCACAATCCCCTCCCTACTCTCCCCTCCACTCCCACCCTTCCACCCTCCTCCCCCTCAACTCCCCATCCTCTTCCCTTCTTTTTTTTTTTAGTTTAAGGTATTTCTTTTTCCCTCCAACAGCTCTCCCTTTCAGTCCAACAAATGGTTCTTTTTCTTATAACTATAAATACAATACAAAACAACAGAAATAAATAGGCCACAATTATAAGAGTTATATAGCTTAGCATACATTCCCAATGTCCAGTCCATATGTATTTGGCACCTGACTTTAACATTCTACTATCTAACCATCTCCATGTGTTTAAAGTTCTATATCTAACTCAGCTTTCATACTAACTTGCCTCATAATTTTAAAAATATCTTCTTAGATCCAGAACACCCTCTTGATTCCTAAACAACTCAAAATTTAACTATGAGACTCTAGCTATCTATTCTTCAACCACCTCAGAGACCTGAGAAGGATAAATGTATCTGATTATATAGGAAGTGCAGGGCCTGCAGCTTCCAAAACTAAGAAATGACATACCAGTAGCTGCCTGGACAGTTCCCATTTTCTCTCCATACATTACAGCATCAGTCTTCAGCCATTTGGCCCCATTTCTCTGACAGACATTGATTGTAGAGCAGGAATTATGAAGGACTTGCCTACCCTGTCTTGGCAGAGCTAGGCTGTCGACTTACCTGCTTCCAAGTTTTGTCCTTTTTGGACAGAATTCTGTCTAGAGTTGAAGCAAGGGATTTTTCTTGCCAAGTGACAGGCTTACCACCAATTCAATCATCTCCCACTGGAGATTCTTCGATGCTCATCTTCTACTTGGAGTAGAATAGGGGGTGCTGTCAGGAGCTGACATGTCTTGATATCAAAAAATCTTAAGTTAAGAAAACATCTTTGAATGCCATATTCTGCAGATCTCTTGAGGTTTTTATATTTAGATAAGCAAATATTGCTTGTCTCTTAGCAACTTGAATTCTGAGTAGCTTAGAAAATAACTGTGATAGACTGTCATAGTAACTAACAAAATGGCACATTTGCATGACTATTAGTTTCCATTTCTTAATTATCTTAAACAGTTTATGATGGTTGGTAGCAAGAGGCCAAAACTTGACATTTCATTTTTAAGCATTACTAGGAACAATACCTTTAAGAGAAGCGTTACCCTTAATTTTGTATCAATATACAAAGATCAATACCAATGTGGCCAAATATCTTAATTTTGTATCAATATACAAAGATCAATACCGATGTGGCCAAATATCTTAATTTTGTATCAATATACAAAGATCAATACCGATGTAGCCCAATACAATCTTAATTTTACATCAATATACAAGGGTCAATACCATTGTGGCCAAATATAATCTTCATTTTGTATCAATATACAAAGATCAATACCGATGTAGCCCTATACAATCTTAATTTTGCATTAATATACAATGATCAATACCAATTTAGCCAAATATAATATTAATTTTGTATCAGTATACAAAGGTATAAGGCCATATTCAATAATCTGTCCTTTTTTCTTCTTTCCTATACTATGTCTATGTCCCATTTTTCTCAAGTCTGTTTACTTCTACATAGGAGAGAAAGAAGGATACAGAAAAGAAAAAGAGAGAAGTCCCTGGGTCTAACCTCCAAAACCCATTTAACAAGACCATTTAACAGCTTGTAGTCTCTTCCCCTAAATAACAAAATTTTCTATTATCCATCAAATAACCAAAGGGGGGGAAACACCCTCCCCACCTTCTGGGGATGGGATGTCACTCTCTTAAAATGACTTCCTGCTGATTTGGGACGTACTAAACCTGTTTGGGGCCCAAATAAGAATGGAAAAATGGTTAAAAATGTTAATAGAATCATTTGATGATCAGTCCTTTTGTGCTCAGCTATTTAGATGTCCTAAGAAGTTCGTAGACAGAAGCTGAACTTCAGAGCTTTACTGAAGTCAGTTCTTAGCAGCTCCAGCCACACGGTAATGGTGACAGTGTCTTATCTCTCTGGAACTGTAAGCCCAGAATAAACTTCTCAGAGTTGCTCTGGTTACAGTATTTTATCACAGCCATAGAAGAATAATTAATATGCTGACTTGACCCCTGAACCCTGAGGGAGAGGAGAGACTCCATAAAGTTGTCCTCTGACTTATACATGCGTGTGAGTGGCATATGCACCAACCCAGGCCCCCAATAATAATCAATAAAACAAAATTTTAAAGAGGCAGCAGTTCAAAGTTCAGATCGTGGAGAGTGGCTGGTGTCCACCTGGAAAGGAGGAGACACTAGGTCCTTCTTGGCCCCAAGGAAAGTCTTGCCATTCCTCCACCGGTCAACCTAGTTGGGACACATTCACCTTTATAATGTGATGTTGGTTTTGTTTATGTGCATACTTGATACAAGTAGCTTCTAGTCACATTGCACTTCAAAGTCCCAATTTTGTTGCTCTGACTCAATAGCAGAGGAAGTTCCAACTTCTGCCCCTCTCCCACATCTGTCTTTTTCACCACTACAATACAAAATACTCAGAATAGAGATTAGACATGGACATCAGCAGAGGGAAGAAGGGCCAAGCTTCTGTTTTAACATGTGAACTGATTGGACTGTGGGCTTATTTTTTTTAAACATTTATTTATTACTTCAAATTCCATCTACAAACTGTGGGCTTATTTTACAAAGAAAAGAAAGGTGACAAAAAGTAAGGGGCAGGATCATTATGCTAATCTTTGTTTTTATCCCCAGAAAGAGGTTTTAAATGCTTAATTTCATGGCACTTTATTTCCTACTGCACTGGGGGTCCATTTTGAGTTGAATGTGACAGAATCAACCTTGCACATTAAGGCGGGTGGGGCCTGAAACAAAAATAAAGTTCAAGAATCTAAACCCTTGCTGGACTCCAGCTAAATACTGACAGAAAAGGAAGGGGAAACAGAACACCTCACACCTAGTGGGTGTTCCATAATCACCTGCTGCCAAGTGACAACTGTGTGATTTGATCTGAGTCCCAGTGGCTCTAGGCAGCTTATGTAGTTCTCATAAAAGCAAGCAAGCATGGCTCCCAAGTTACGGTTGCTCAGCTGCCCTTGATGACCACAAATCCTTGCTTGCTTCTAGGCTGTTCCAGGTGGCTCAGCTAATAGTTGAGTGGACATATATAAGAATGTATTGTGATGGTTCACTTGAGGCCAAGGCTCTTATTTAGAAAGGGGAAGGGTTAAACAGGATCACAGTTCTTGGTCGGTGTGTCCCAGGAAAGAAGGATGCTGGATCCACCACTCATAAAGACAGGCTCTTCAGCTCAGACAAGGGCCAGACTCTTGGGTCTTTGGCCTTTGGTTTCCTGTGCACATCAGAGATGGGTCGAAGGCCATTCAAGCTGATGGCTAACATTTGTCTGGCACTGCATCAGCACTGTGGTCATTCAGATGTAACAATCCACCATGGGTGAACCCAGATTTCCTGTTTGGGGAACCGAGAAAGTCTAGGCATGGATGATGGGGATAGTCACATAATGACGTGAAGTTCTTAAGAGTCACTAAGCAGAATGCTTTAAAAATGGTGACTTTGGCATCATGTGTGTTCTACCACAATAAAATCAAAACAACATCAAGATGGCCATCCCTCACCTCCACCTGCAACCTGAACTCCTTGAGGACAATCCCATGACGCAACATCCCAAGACACAGCATGGTCCTCACCCTTGGGCCCAGGATGTGCAACTTTTACTAAACGACAAAAATTGATACATGAAAACATGATAAATAAACCGAAGCTCTTCCCAATAAGGTACGTAGGCCTGAAACCACCATTGAGCTCATTTTCTAATGTTCGAGATATGAAAAGCAGCTCATAAAATAACAAACAAGGGCCGGGCATGGTGGCGCAAGCCTGTAATCTCAGCACTTGGGAGGCAGAGGCAGGCAGATATCTGTGAGTTCAAGGCCAGCCTGGTCTACAAAGTGAGTCCAGGACAGCCAGGGCTACACAGAGAAACCCTGTCTCAAAAAACCAAAAACAAAAACAAAAACAAAAAAACAAACAAGGGCACTTAACTTTGTTTTAAAATTGACCCAAATTTGCAGAGTTGACCATGAGAGCCATATTTTTTTAAAGACTATAACTACTACCTGCTAAGTCAAAAACTACAAAGGAAAAGTGGACACACTTTATTTTTTACAGCTCTTGCCTTCCTTTTTCAATTTATGGTAGACAGAGTGCCTGTTAAATCAACTGTTTTATTAATGAGTGGGTTTAGCCTCACTTTTTAATATGTGTCAGTAACTAAGGAGTATGTTGAACAAGCAGACTTCCTCTACATTCAATGAGATACTGAAAAATAGCAAATGTCTATGGCCAGGCAGTATAGACATAAGAAGTGGATCTTAAACTCTGTAACAAATTACAAGAACATCTTCCCTTTTATTGCAGCCAGGGAAGGCATTTTATTGGGTTAACAGAAGACAGAACTGCTTGTGCTAAAGGGGACAGCAGTGGGAGGCTAAGGTGATTAAATAAGGTGTAAAACTTTTTAAATGCAACATTGTTTAATCATTTTGAAGAAAAAAATATAAGAACACTTTGAACCAGTAAATTATTACTTGATAAATGGAGTTCTTCCTTTAATGAACATAAAAAGGCATTTTATGATTGACATATAAATTGTGATAGAACATAATTCGCTTCTCTCTATGAAATTTTGCATACCACTTCAAATCCTGCTTACAGCATCATTTTGTACATGCTTCCCATAAAGTAAATTAGAGCTCCCTACACAAAGAGTCTTGGTTCACACTGACCAAATTCTCAGAAGGTTTTTACCTCATTGAGTGATCATTCTGGCTAACGGAAAGGAGCCGGAAGTAGAAGAAAAGATTTGAGGAAGAAGAGGTAAAGGGAGTTAAGAAAAGCATGCTCACATTAGGCATTTGATAAATAGCTGCTGATGAAAAGCCCAGGAGCCAGAGGAAGGAGGAAGGTGGGCTCCAGAGTCATATCAGATTGATGTCATAGGATGGAACGTGGGAGTAAGTGACACCAGGGAGAGTTGTCCATGATCGGAACATTCCCGATGTGTGACCCTGCAAAGGTTGAAGGAATGCTATGTCCCTGACTATGTTGCATGCTCCCCCCCCCCTCATCACCAGGCAAGGCAAGCCTACCTTACCTTTCCATCAATCACAGCCCTTGTCCCTGCTTCTCCACATCTCAGCTCCCTCCTTCATCTTCCTAACTTCCTACTCATTTCTGGAGATTCTCTTGAAAATAGAGACCTTGGAGGAGACAGTCTATTATCCACAGCAACTGGAGTGAAGCAAATGGACTTTTTGTAGCTGTTGTTTATTGTTCTTGTTTCCCCCCTTTTCTGAGTAGCCTGGTATTGGGGAGACACCGACATAGCCAAGGTTCTGCTTGCCACAACAGTCTCTGAGAGTTTCTCAGAATCTGAGACATTGCTGCTGCTGTCACCACTACTACCCCTTCCTCTGCCTCCTCCTCCTCCTCCTCCTCCTCCTCCTCCTCCTCCTCCTCCTCCTCTTCCTTTTTAATACAGATTCTTGGGCCCATTCCATGGAGATGCTTACTAAATAAGACCTGGATGATTTTGAAAGAATCCCCACCCCTGGCGATTCTTTCAACATTCAGTGCTGAGAAAGCCTGAGCTGAGTAACCTCTAGTTTTCCTTCTCTTTGGGAATCAAAAGTCAGCCATCTCTGCCAGGAACAGCCTAGAGAATGACACTTCATTTACAGATAAACAGAGATTTAAGATGACAAGAAGTGGGACAAAAGAACCAATCATCAGAATAGTACAGGGTCAGTCTCCCTACATACACACAAACACACACAACACACACACACACACACACACACACACACACACACAGGCAAAGCATACAGCTATGTCCATGTCACTTGTAGTATTCTCAAGTGCAGTGTGAATAATCTAGACTAGTTCATACAGCCAATGGAAACATACACACACAGAGAGAGAGAGAGAGAGAGAGAGAATGCCAGGATCTAAGCCAAGTGTACACAATGCACATGCAAAGCCAAAATAAACCAACCAAAATCAGCATCCACTCACACCTCAGCCATGGAATTGTTGACCTTCATGAAGCCCCGGAGGAGAACATGGAGAAGAGACACTACTCTCCCAGCACAGAAGACTTAGAAGCAAACAAAGCCAAAGCATTCATTTCCCAGACTCCTCCACACCTGGACCATTCTGTCCTCCTGTCTACACCTCAGTCCCCAGCTCAGAGGTTAGTCTGTGGCCAAGATCCTCACAAAGGGACAGATCTCTCCTTTCAAGTCTTTCCTTTCCATTCTCTGTCAATAACTGTATGCTACATGTATACATACTCCAACATATGATCTTCCCTCTTTACTGAGATGCTTGATAAAGCAGTAATTCACCACCAAGCAGCTCAATAAACAAAATGGGGTCTGTGGATTTAAGTAATGAGAGGAGGTGACGTCACTTGCCTTTCTAATCTCTTGCTATAGTGAGCTCCAAGAGCGTTATACACACCTGGCTGTTTCTTCTGTTCCCTCCTAATTCTCAGCATCACTCTCAGAATATGGCAAACAACAACAAAGATTTGGTGCACATGTTCAGCGTCTACAACAATGCAACAGGAATTGTTTTTTAGGTGATGGGGAGTGAGTGTGTGTATGTGTGTGTGTGTGTGTGTGTGTGTGTGTGTGTGTGTGTGTGTGTGTCAATCTGAATCCTCAACTTGATGGGATTTAAAATTACCTGAGAGACATTTGTCTGGGTGTGTCTGTGAGAAAGTTTTCAGAAAGGTTTGACTGAGGAGGGAAGACCCATCGTCAATGTGGGCCAGAATCCATGGGCTGGGGTCTCAGAATGAACACAAGGGAGATACCCCGATATATCTCTCTCTGCTTCCCAACTGTGGACACAGTGTGACTAGCTGGTCACATTTCTGATGTTCTGCCTTCCAAACCATGATGGATGTCCTGTCTCTTCAAATCATGAGCTTAAAAAAAAAAAAAACAAAACCAAAAACTCCTTCCTCAGGTTGCTTTTGTCTGGCACCTTGTCACAGTAAATGAGAAAAAATAACTAAGACAGAGTGAAAGATAATATAGACAGAATCCTCATCCTTCTGGGACTTTGTAAAATACAAATGTCCCACCAAGGGAAGAGCAACTAGGAAGACAGGAAGAGGGGCCCTGGAGGCAATCTCACAATCTTGCTGAGTCACAGTCTGGGGATACTAATCTGTGAACAGAGTACTAAAGGTCACTAGGGAGGGAGCTCCTCAGAAATCTAGGGGGAGAACCTTTACAAGCTGCAAATAACCCAAGCAAAGAAGTTGTCCCTAAAGGACCAGGACACAGGGATTGCATAAGGAACACAAATTAGAGAGCACAGTCAAGGATGCTCTGAGACTATCTTGAGAGTCAGTTAGGACAGCACTCCATTCAGTAGCCAAGAGGGGCAGGAAAAAAAATGGCTGGTGAAGTAACTCAGAAGTTCAGCTTCAAATGGACATAGGATCTTTATATGAGCTTCCTGCTAACATGGAGATGTCAGAGAGGCAGTGGATATGTAAGAATAGAGTTTGCTGAAGGGGTTGGGCTATAGATTTATTTTTAAATGCTTACCTGGGACTCACAAATATATTATTATCGTTGATCCTGAAAGATAGAGCATATAAATAAAGAGAAGAACAGCCACTGGAAATCTGTGGTTGGACGAGCAAAAGGGCTCAGAGGGTCTGATACCTGGGCAGCCCAATAAAGAAGACCAGTCTCGGGGAAGGTTGGGCTACAACCCTGCCTGCGAGGTATGGATGGTAAGTGGGAAGAATGAAAAGCACAGCAGGGAACCCATTGGCTCCCTAATAAAGCAGCTGTTGCGTGATGTGGGTACAAAACCCTGTTAGTTCAAGAGACAACAGAGAGCTGCATCTGGGTTTGGAGTACAAGTTCGGTTTTGAATCTGGCTAGTTCTAAACAGAAGCCAGTCAACCATCTCTCCTGCCTCTTGCAAGTGGAATCATGCTGACCTATTTTGGGTTATAATTCTCCTCTCCCCTGAAATGCTCATCTACCAAGGCAACTTTCAGAAACCCACAAAAAGGCCAGGATAGGTATGACTCACCAAGGTTTCCAGGTTCTTAGCTTCACCCTGACTCCCACTTGCAGGTAAAAAACAAGACAAAACAAACAAACAAAAAACCAGTTTATGCCTACCCAGTCCCTCTGCCCATCCTCCACCCCACTCCCACCCTACTCCCAGCTGCCTGACCAGAACAGATCATGTCTCCTCTCCACGCCTCCTTCATGTGTAACCACAGCACCCACTACTCAACTAGAGTTCATGTAAGCAGCAATAACTCGATTGAGACCATCGTCAGCACTGTGCTTGACACAGAGGTCTGGATGAACAGTGGCTATTACTATTTTGAAAAGAGGGAACTGTGTGGCTCAGTTCTGTACTTGTGACAAGACTGAGGACATCAACATGCTGTTGAATAAACACCCATCCTCTAAGGCATAGATATATGGCTCAGGAATTTACCCTTTATTACTAATCAATGAGTGCAACAGTCACTAAATCTTGCTTACCCTCACAAGTGCAAATCTGACCTGTTGGGCAGGCTTTTGGACAGGGGCCAGGAACTGAAAAATGACCTAATGAAATACAGTTTGAGCTTTAAAGAAAACATCACCCAGAATGTAGAAGGATTGTAATCCGTGAGAATCGAGTCCTTTCTCTCTTGTCACTGGTCCCTTTCGTAGCCCGAGGGATGCTGGCATTGGGAAGCACACTGTCTCATGTAGGCTTTTTCTTGCTAGTTATTTCCACTTTATAAATACAGTGGGCTCCTTGGACAGACAGTGGATGGTCGAGCTAGGACCAAAATCTTGGTTTGTTTAGATCTACATTCTGTGCGTTCCTGCTTAATTATTCCTAGTTTAATTACCACTACTTATACCTTTGGATGAAATCTGCATGCTGCTGTACTAAGGCCTCAGCTAACGTTTTACAGACGAGGTCACTGTATACAGGGCAGGCTGCTGTGGTCTGAGAAAAGTTCTCAAAGGTTCCAAGTGTGGACACTTGTAGAAGATGAGATCAGAAGAGGCTCCTACTGAGAAGAAAACTGAGAAAGACATAGAGCAATGATGAGTTTAGCTGTCCCAAGAAATCCCTCCTGCATGAAAGAAAGTTCGATGACATCATACTGTACTGGAGACTAGGGCTTTCCCCAACCACCCACAAGGACAGGAGGATGTCTCCACAATTCACTCAAAGGCCACCCTGGAGTTGTCCTTACATCTAATCAAAAGACCAGATTCTCCTTCATATCTAGTAAGAATGGTGATGACAACAGAATCAATTATAAGTCAGGTCACTAAATAATGCTGGAATAGAGCCAGGTATAATGGCTTGTACATTAATAGTCTCAGGACTCTGGAGGCTGAGACAAAGAGTAGTGTGAAGCTGAGGCCAGCCCAGGCTATATGATGAGTTCCAGGCATGCTTCAGCTACAGACTGAGACCCTGTCTCGAAAATAAAATAGTAACAGGAACAACAACAAAAACCTACATCTATATTCATATTTGTGTGTGTGTGTGTGTGTGTGTGTGTGTGTGTGTGTGACTGACCTCTGTTCTGAAGAAAAGGAATGAATTATACAGAACTGAATTCAATGACATGTAAGAAAACAGAACTTATAAGAAGGGAAAATTTAGCACTTGAACAAAGGCCAATTAGAATGTTCTATAAAAGAGGAATATCCCTTTGTTCTGTGCTTGTGCCAACCTATCAATATCCCCTCATTTCTCAAGCAGACTTGTGCTCCAGCACAGGATGGCCAGCAGTCTGAGCATGTGACCACCATCCAGGCCCTGCATCCCGCCTCTCCCCATCATGGGAATCACAGTCTCTCCAGCCTTTATGGCTTCCTGTCTCCTATGAGGCTTCTTCTCTTCTAACCTTCAGAACTGCCCACTCCAGCTTGTTGGGGTAGTGTTAAGCATTCTAAATGTTAATTGGTCCTGCTTGCTGTCTGTTACTTACATTGACTCTGATTGGTTAAATAAAATGCCAAGGCCTGAGATTGGGCAAAGACAGAAAAGGTGGGACTTCCTGAGATTAGAACAGGAAGCCTGTGCTTTAGACAGAGGATTAAAGCATTCCAGCCAGGAGCAGAAGGAGGAGCACACCATGGGCTAGAAAAAAGAACCTCATTCCACATGGCCAGGAACATCAGCATATCGTGGAGAATGGCAGTCCAAGGGGACATATGTATATATGGGGTCATATTTGGGTAATAGAATTAAGAGCTAGCTTAGATGGGCTAGGATTGCACAATTCAGGCCAAGGTTTGTTAAAATCCATGTGGTCTCTGTGTGATCTCTTATAATGGATGGTTAAGGATTAGCCACTGAACCAATTAAATATAATCTAAATATGGTTAAACAATTTAATTAATCATTTCTACAAATGACAACCAATGTAGTTTAATTAGCCATATTTTTTTACACCAGCTCATCTCCTGAAGGCAACAGGATCTCTTGAAAATCCTAATCCTCTGCAACCACTTAGGAAAAAAAACCTATGGTTTTAGAATGTGTAGTGTAAATATTTGTCCAACCATCTAATTAAGCTCTTAGCAAAAGATTCACACAAATAGACCCTTCACCATAAAGCCAGAAGTAGATTAATTTTCTCTAAATTAGAAACGCTGATGCTTTAAGTACCAAGTTCAGTCTTGACAAAACAACCAATCACAAATCCACCTAAAAAATAAGAAACCTTGATAACAAACAGGCCTCTCTGAAGAGTGAGTAGAGCCATGTTAGACCATAACATTTCACTTTTCTTTTTTATATTGTTGAACTTTTTATGTAAATGAAAAATACTAGAAAGAAGTAGCATTAAAGACAACATGTTTATTTGGCATAAAATATAAATTTGGGCCTAACACAAAAATTATAGGAACATTGGTTATGGAAATATAAGTTATAACAATAAGGCAGAGGCAGGTGGATCTCTGTGAGTTCAAGGCCAGCCTAGTCTACAGAGTGAGTTCTAGGACAGCCAGGGCTACACAGAGAAATCCTGTCTCCAAAAACCAAAAAAAGAAGAAAGTTATAACAAAAATTAAAGCAAGTATAAAATAAGAACAGTAAGTCTGACCTAAAATGGAAATTCAAGCTGTAGCACCACCAACCCTCCAAATGTCTTTCCTTTAAACTGAAAGTTCTGACCTGGCCCATGGGGTTCTCAAGGTTCTGAAGGTTGGAGATGGCCAACTTGCCCCGCTTCACCTCATGAAATGGAACTCATGAGTCCAAAATTTTAAAAATATAATTAACTGAACAGGCCTCTGCTAAATTACACAGAACTTCTTAGATGGTGGCATCATGTCTTCAAAGTAGATGGGAAAAAAATTATTTCTAAGGGTGTTCGTATTCCTGTTGGTTCTGGTCTCCTTTCTGTTGCTGTAATAAAGAAAGCAAACAACAGCAACAACAAAACCACTCTGAGCAAAAGCCGTTTAGGTGAGGAAAGTCTTTGTTTGGCTTACACTTCTGGGTCACAAACTGTCACTGAGTCAGAGCAAGAATTCAGCTGGGAAGTGGGGCAGAATCCACGGAGGGTGCTGCCTACTCCTCAACTCACGCACAGGCTCATGCTCAACTAGCTCTCTTCTTGTACAGCCCAGAACTACTGGCCTAAGGATGGTAATGCCCAGAGTGGGCTCCACCTTTGCAGACACAGCCACAGATCAATCTCATTTAGACAATTCCTCAAACAATGCTTCATGTCAGATGGCAAAAGGCTGTGCCAAGTTGGCAATTAAAGCTAACCAGGACAGGGACCTTCTCAGAAAGAAAAGCATAGCTGATTGATTCATCTTCAAAGGTCAAAAATGTCACTTGCCCTGTTACCAAAAGGAACAATTCAAACACTGAGAGGTGTGTGAACTACCCCAAATAAACACTGTACACCAACTAGTCTCAGCCATTGTTTACACACACACACACACACACACACACACACACACACACACACACAC
>CAJQZJ010033456.1:1841820-1864381 GCA_907164525.1 Lophiomys imhausi | reverse complement strand
ACACACACACACACACACACACACACACACACACACACACACACACACATATTTGTTGGAGGCTGTTTTTGTGCACTGTGTATTCAAATGCTGATTTCTGTGCTGGCAAAGATCTGGTTACAGTCTGGACCTTGGCACTGTCATTTTTATGAAGCATTTCCTGTCTCAATGTTTTGTAAAAGCTGTTCTCCTTCACCCTCTGATTGGTCAAATAAAGAACTGAACAGCCAACAGCTGGGCAGGAGCACAAAAGGCAGAATTTCCAGGCCCGGGGGTGGGGGTGGGGGGTGTAGCAGCCAAGACAAGACTAAGATGGCAGGTAACAGGCCATGTAGCTGGGAAGTAGGTCAGTGTCAGGATCAGTGAGGTTAATTTAGATTGAGCTAACTGGGAACCTGCTCAGCTACAGTGCCTAAAACTATTATTAATAAAAATAATAGGTCTCTGTGTCATTATTTGGGAGCTAGGACAGGCATAGAAAAGCCCATACTTTTACACCCATTAAAAATGAAAAATACGTATGTTATTAAATGCCACATACATCATTGAAACATTCCCGCTTCATGTACTCATTTTAAGAAATGTCCCCTTTTGGTGACTCAGCAGCAGATTCATGATGATTCCATGAAATATACCCTTTGGAAGAATCTTTCTGAACATAGAAACAACCCACCCCTGAATGCCTACAGGAGAATACATTTCTTATTCTACTTATTTTATGTAGAGATAAAGAAATAAAATTGAGTTTATGAACTATTTTCATCAATTCATCTCCTTTAAAAAAAAAATCTCGCCGGGCGGTGGTGGCGCACGCCTTTAATCCCAGCACTTGGGAGGCAGAGGCAGGCGGATCTTTGTGAGTTCGAGGCCAGCCTGGTCTACAAAGTGAGTCCAGGACAGCCAGAGATATTCAGAGAAACCCTGTCTCGAAAAACCAAAAAAAAAAAAAAAAAAAAAAATCTCAGTGCTAACTGTACTACAGCAAATTCATGTGAAGTTTACGAATAACATTAGTCAGAATTACTTGCTAATAATCCAAGGTGATTCATTTAGGAAAGAAAAAACAGTCATTATTCCCCAGTGTGGAAAGTTTAGTGTGCCACAGTAATTATGGCAGATATATCATGAAAAACAGTGAATATTTATTTACATTCATCAGTTTCCACAACATGTATTTTTGTGGTGTCAGACAATAATCCTCTGAGCCTTACATAACACAGTTAAGCTCAAGAACAACCCTCTACAATGTGTCTATGCCTTTATTCTCCCCGCTTTACAGCTTACAAATAGAAAGTGCTATAGAATAAATTTGTGTGTGCCCCAGAAATATTATGTTGAAATCCCAAGACTAGATTATAAGGATATTGAATATATGTATATTGACTTTTATACTTGGTGTAAGTTATTAGGAGATGTGATCTCTGGGAGGTAATTTGGTCATGGAGGTAGGCCTCTCATGACTGAGATTAGTGCCCTCATAAAAAAAGGTTGTGCCGGGCGTGGTGGCACACGCTTTTAATCCCAGCACTCGGGAGGCAGGGGCAGGAGGATCTCTGTTAGTTCAAGGCCAGCCTGGTCTACAAAGTGAGTCCAGGACAGTCAGGACTACACAGAGAAACCCTGTCTCGAAAAACCTAAAAAACAAAAAAAGAAAAAGAAAAGAAAAGGTTGTGAGGGACTGGACCTATGCATCATGTGAAGACAAAGGGAGAAGGTGACTCTCTGCAAACCAGGAACAGTTTCATGAGATAACAAATCTGCTGACACCTTGGCCTTGGACTTTTCCAGCGTCCAACTATAAAGAGCAAGTAGCTGCTATTTAAGCTGCAACAAATATAGTATTCTCTTATTAGTAGCATGAGCCCGTAAAGACAGAGAGACTGAAGAATTTGCCTCAAGGTACATAATTTGGAAAAGGGAGAGACAGATAAAATCCAGCAAGCCCTGACGTTATAGATTCTATGTTCTAAATGCTGCACCAACTAAAACTGCTACGTCCAACCACTGCTGGGAGGTAACAAATATCACTTGGTAAAAATGCCTGAATTTAGTAAATTGATAAGATTGAGTTTAAAATGTATTTAATGTCTTTTACACCCAAGCTAGTTAGCTATGTTGCCAATTTGATGCTCCACATTTGGGGAGAGAGAGAAAAAAAACCTAATTCTTATTCCACCCCTGAATTCTATTTCCCACTTCAACTAGCAACTGCTAGGAAAGAAGAGGAAGCAAACAAACATATTGCAAACCATTTACTGTGGAAAGCAATTCTATTTCAAGACAAATTAGAACAGCAATGAGAAGGAAAACCTGCCATCACTCTAAATCCTAAATAAATCAAGTCACAGTTAATGAAAGATCTTGACAAGCATGCATAGAAAGTGTGTTGTGTTTGTTAGAAAGATGGCTCACACAAATTCAGAGCAAAGCCAGAGGCTTAGCCCTCTAGCAAGGCACAACCATGGCATGGGTAGGAGGCATCATATCAGGTTTGGAAACAAAGCTAAGCTCACATAGGACATTTTTCATCATTTAGACACACAAGAAAAAGAACAAAAATATGTGTAATGAGCATTTTTAAAACTAGAGAATAATATGGCCTGAGGCCAAGGTGACATTTCTAAACGCCCTACCATAGTATTAAAATATCTTGGGTTGGGTGTGTAGCGCAATGCTACTGTACTTACCTAGTATGTAGGACTCTCTGAGTTTATCCCTGGAAACATAGCTAATTGATTAACCAGATAATTGATTGAATGGCCCCTAAAGACAACCTGAATCCAAGATCAGAAAAAGAAAGTACCTACCAGGACACCACAGCCAGGAAAAGAAGGCTATAAGTGATATCCTCCAGGGGACGCCATGCCAGAAAGTCTTTACCGGTTGCCTACCTGGCAGAAAGTCACCTGACATAGTCCTTAGCAATGCATAGTATAAAGGGCTGAACACTGTGCATCTCAAGAGAGCACTATAGCATTTCAGATCTAAGAAAAAAGATATTTTTTGCCAATTGTCTTACTACTAAATGCAAATGCAAAAGTTCAGTAGAAGCCTTGTCCCTTCACTGTATTTCCATTTAGCTGGACAACCCCCCACTGTGAGTTTCGCCCTTATGTGCATGGACACCAATTCCAGTGATGCTGTAGATTTGCCTCATTCTTGTCTCATCCCATCCAGATTCCCTCTCGGACCAGCTCATAGAGCCGAGATTTGTCACTCAGCTCTGAGAACTTCATTCAAACAAAGAACTTAGCAGCCAGACTGGCCTCCGGTTCATCCAATCTGGTATGCTCACCGTACCCTGACCACACTGCTCGGTTGTATAGTCCCATACCATCTACACTCATTTGTTCTCTTGATGTGGCTTTCAATCTCACATTATAATGTCTCCAGAGACTTACTTTGGGGTAGGGCATCTGTGCACTGGTAAGACCCTGGCAGGCCTTCAAGACACATTAGACTATCTACATTCAAGGAAAAAGACAGAGGGGGAAACTGAGGCACAGGCTGCACTATACACACCATGCATAGGCCCAGACACCTATTTAATAGATGAGAAAACCAAAGACTGAAGGTTGAATAGTTCCCCGAGATGACAGGCAATAGCTAAGCTAAGATGTAAGCCCTTGTCTTTTTCATTATTCTATGGGTAGATATTGTTCTTTAGTTTTGCCAAGTGATACCATTCTTTTCAAGTTGTTTCATATCACATATACAACGGAGTCAACATGTATATGACTGGGTTTTCTAACAGCCTGTGAAACCAGTGGCACAGATTTACTCTGAGACTTGATACCAGGATTTAGATCACTGGTTCTCAACCTGTGGGCTGAGACCTCTTTGGGGTCACATATCAGATATCCTGCATATATGATGCTTACATTACAATTCACAACACTAGGAAAATTACAGTTATGAAGTAGCAATGAGATAATTTTATAGTTGGGGGGGTCACCACAACATGAAAAACTGGATTAAGGTGTCACAGCATTAGCAAGGTTGAAAACGACTGAGTTTATGAAAGCGCAACTCCTCACAATTAATTTCCATTTTAAAAGGCACACACAGAACCACCACCCCTGTCCAGGTCTGGAGATTACCCGAGGGTCCCGCTTCGCCACGTGTGGATCACACGGCCATGGCCCTCCCCGTGAAGACAAAGACTCCTCACAGACAAGCTGGCTCTTTACTCCCTGTGCCTTCCTTCCCTAAACTTTTCTTCCCACCCAGTTCTAATTTGAGGTCAGGGAGACACCACAGACTTCCCTTCCTCTCCGGAGGAAGTAGGTTAGGAGGTATTTTAGGAAGTGAGGCAGGGCTTTGAAAAGCACAGTTGCCTGGCTTCCCTAGAGAGTTTGCTTTGACTCCAGCATCTACACACTCAGGGGGCTTCCCAACAGCTCCTTGCATCTCTTTCTGCCCTTTCCTGCAGAAGAAGCAGTTCGTTTATTACCCGTGAGACTTGTAAATCTCCTTGTCAGAGAGTACACCTAAATGCTAGATGCTTCGACCCACTCACCATTGCTGGGATAGTAACAAAGTAGTCAATGTCCTAATGACCCTCCTTAGACTCTCTGTTACATTATTTTGTATCCCACAACAATTTTTTGAAGTCCAGACTGCTTATATCCTATTCTGTGGAAATGAAAAAGGAAAAAAGCAGCCAGGACAGTGTCTATGACTATCATAGGTTAGAGGCAACAGTCAAGCCTTTGTCTGAGATGTTTTCAATGGGTCTGTAAGTCAGTCGTATTGGCTTAGCATAGGGTAGAGAATTGAACTTCAATACCTGGTCCTGCCAAGCAGTAGTTATCATCTCCACATTTGGTAACCTTTGTCCTCTCAGTCCTACTCTAGGATCTCCTGCAGATATCAAAACTCATCTTACTCCTCGGTTAGCCACAGAAGTAGACTTTGCCCCCTGCTTTTGGAGTTTCCTCCAGCCTACATGGTTAGACAAGTTGGTACCCAGACCTCTTGTTGCAGCTTCCAGGCAGAGCCAAGAAAGAGGAAAGTGAAGGCTGCAGAGGGCACGGATAACAAGCAAATGTCAGGCAGAAAGACTCTCAACACCAGTGGAAACATGCAAACTTTCTAAGAGACATAAGGTTATTGTGCAATTCAAATATTGATTTCTGTTTACTCCCCTCTCCCATATCTGGCTGCAGTCCTTTTTCTGAGAATCTCATGTCTCAATGTTGTGCAAACACTGTTCCCTAATTGTCCCCTGATATGCCAATAAAGCAGCTTACAGCCAATCACTGAGGAGGAGAGAGACTAGGGCTGGACTTCCTGCCCTCTAAGGGAGGAGGAAGGAGAGGAGGAAGGAGAGGGGATTTGGAGCCACAGGCAGGAGACATCAGGAGAGAGCCAGCTGAAGTATGAAGGCACAAAGTGCAAGTATCTCTGGGATTTAAGCTGGGAGGAAGCCAGATTAGCTTAGGGGGTTAAAAATAGAGTAATAACTGCTCAGTTCTTATGTTGTGAAGCTTGTTTCACAAATAATATAAGAGAGTCTCAATCATTTGGGTGATACCTGGGTAAACTATGAAACAAACACAATGATATAAATTTACATTAACAATTCACATCCCAGGATCATCTGCAAAAAATATTCATGAGTAAGTAGTATTAGCTGCTGGGTAGCTCCACAGCCTTTACACCAGCAGCAGGACAAAATGTTTACAAATGAGGCAAGAGAGATAAAACAAAGGGTAGTCTGTCATCCTTGCCTGAAGATGGGGCTTCCCTGATGAGTCAGTCTCTCCCCAGCCTGTTGATTTTTAGGTTGGGTTGCAGGGGTCTAGCTGTAGTTCTGAGTGGCTGGGTTAAAACAGACTTCTCACCTACTCTCTCTCCCCTTGCCATGTGCCCTGAAATGAACCCAGTGTATTAGGCCAAAGTAATCTCCAAGCAGAATACAGGAACATGAGATGGGAGAAGAGAGAGGAAACTGATTCAGCATTGCTCCCAGACATGGACCCCACAGTCCTACTGGGAAGAGATGGAAAGGGATTAGAAGGAGGGGTGTTGACATAGCTATAGTGATAACCCTGGCCCCTTCCAGAAGCTCCAGCCCCAGGATTCCACACATGGCCCTTACCTTGTCTTTTTGCTTGGCTGTCAACATGTTCCAGCCTTCAGGCATCCTGGAAAAAATTCCCACTTATCTACCAAGATAGTTCTCTTCCCAATATAAACCCGGCCTTAAGCCGCCATGAAGTGAGACTATTTCCAGGCCACAGGTTATCTCTATTTTCCCAGTCTTTTCTCCCTATATCCTCCCAACACACAGCAGCCAGCAAGGAAACCGTATGCCTTCACTCTTGTGGACTTATCAAGAAAAAGCTCTCCTTTCAGGTGGGTGGGCAGTGTAGGGAAGGGCCTGCCTTGCCTGCTGAGTGTGAAGCTGTCTCAGTCATGCTCGGAGGGCAGTTCAGTGTCACACAAGAATAGGACTGTCACCAGGCAGGGTGTCTCTGAGAGCAAGGGATTGAGGTTGCAGGCTAGGACACATGCATCTTAGCATTTGTGGTAAAGCAGGACAGCAAATAGGATGTAAAGTCAGGAACACAGGAAGCCAGAAAGGGTAGAGAGACTGGCGAGCCAGAACACAAGGAAGGCCAGATCACTTGGCCATCAAACTAATCAAACTAGGGACTGGCCAATGCTGGTGGACTCTCACTTCCCTGAATGGGATAAAACTCACTGCTTGGCCTCAGAATCCCCACAAACCCAGCAGGACTCTTGATTTAAGCCACACCTTCAAGTTCTCTGCAAATGCAGGCACCTGTAGCAAGGATAGGGCCCTGTGCTTACACAGGCCTCACTCCTGAAAACAACCTAAGAGAAAGCTCGCTGCCAAGATCCAACAGACTTGTAGACTCCTCCTCTACTATCCCCAGAGATGGCCAGCGAAGTAAGTGCCCAAATACTAGTTGAAAGACGTGGATCATGAGTTGGACTAAGAACATTTCCCTAGAATAATCTAAGGGAGGGCCTCCCATTTCTTGAGGCCTGAACCCCCTTTGTATTTCAGCTAAAACAACATAGATGAAAGCAGAGCTGTTTCCCCGTGTCTCTGTGGCCTGACACAGTCAGGCAAGCGGGCAGTCGAACTGAATCTGAAAGACATTTCTGCCTTGAAGCAGGAAATGAGACAAGAGATGGTTGCCAAGGAAGTCAGACACGGATTGCACATGGCATCCTGCCTCGCTTCATTTTTAGAAGCCAATTCCAGGCTTGAGAACTCTGGCAGGCCGTGGGCAACCCTGGAGAAGAATAAGAGCCTGCCAAGCCTGGGCCACCCAGACTGACCAGCTGGGCTGCTTGCCCATATTGCCTGGGACCTGCTCACACTCCATACACTGACCTCCCAGGGCCTACAGGGTCCCTCCTGTCTACTCTAGTCTTAAGACACCACTTCCGCACAAAAGAGGCACTCCTGTGAGATGCCCCATGAGGGAAAACAGAACCAAACCTTGGGGATTCTGTGTTCACACTCTGGTGGAGTCTTAGATTTTTCCTTTGGTGAAGTAACTTATGACTTGAGTGACAGGTTTAGAGATCCAGTCACAAAGAGAGACTCTCAGAAATTCATAAGTATCCACTATAACGAACACATCTTGCCAACCAATATGTTCTTTGTTCTTTGAAGCAGCCTAGATATGTTGTGTCTATGATTCCAAGTGCATTGTCTACCTCAGGCCAGAGTCTGGGACCCATATTTAATTCAACTGACCCAGCTGTGAGAACAGAAAAAGGCAGTCCTCAGCAAAGCATCAAGAGGCATGCGTTAGGTTACCCAGTAGCATGGTGAGATGGTGTAAGATGATTGTGTGATTGACCAGGGAAAGTACACAAAGCCAGAGTCCTGGCAACCACCCCCCCCACACACACACAGAGAGAGAGAGAGAGAAGTCAGTCAAACTAGAGAAATGTCAGGGGATCCACTTGGGAGGATCCACTTGTTTTTATCAGTACTTTCTGTTGTTGAGGTGATTTTAAAAACTGGAATTACTAAATAGTCATAAAGAGGAAGGCATTTATAGAGTTGTTGTATCAACAGACTTTCCTTACCCAAAATGTATTCAACAAACCCAAATTTTATATCTTTAGAGAATGATTACTTTCACTTTACAGAAAAAAAAAAGAGGTACATTCTGGGTCCATGCATGACCTCTGTTAGCAAAGGCCCTATCGATCACAGATCCAGAACCTGGCCCACAAGAGAAGCCCCTGTGTTTCTATCATCTCTGTGGCTCTGAGATAGTTTCTAAATCTATCCCCATCCTTTAAAACTAGACTAACAATAAAGTAGAATTATTAAAAATAAAATAAAGACTAATAATAAGGATTCTTTTCTTTATAGGGCTACAATCTCAGATCTTCAGTGGGTGCCAAAAACCATATATAATTTGGAACTGTATACACACTGCTTTTCTGAGGCCATTGCTAACTGCTCAGGTGAGGGGACAAACTTACATAAAGTGTTCACTTTTGAGGAAGTTGAGCAAAGGGTGCATGGGGAGACTCTGCACTATCTTTGTATGTCTAATATGTCTTTTAAAAACAAAGATCTTTTAGGCCTTTCCCTATGACTCAACACTTCATGAACAAAGAGGTTGGCCAGGGCAAGTCTCAGCTTGGAACAGAAGTGATGAGTTGATTTATGGAAACTGAGAAAGCAATACAGGAAGGCTAAGGAGATACCCACACTGTTGTGGAACTCAGCCATGTGACAGACAAGTCTGGCTTCTTAGGGACATGGAGTGACTGAGTGTTGTCTCAGGTTTCCAGATTCACATTCTCTGTCACTGGATGTCTCCCCACACTGTACAGAACTCACTCACACTATGGTAACTGCCCACCAGCAGAGGTGCCACACAGCATTTCTGAACACCTTCATCTTCAGGTGAGAAGTTTTCTATTTTAAGAAGCATAATAAACCAAACTCACAAAAGGAATCAAAAGAAAATCCATCAGCTCTCCACAGTCTAAGTGGAGAATAATCACACTCCTAACAAAATTACTGAATTGTAATTTTGACTCAGCTCTGCCTTGCCTGGCATGTTTCTCATGCTACCATGGGGCCCCAAACAGCAAGGCACATGAAATCAAGAGCACACATGCACACGTGTATACACACACACACACACACACACACACACACACACACACACGAAAAGAGCTTCTTCTCACTGTGAGAACACTAATGGTGGGTGTTAAACAGACCTTCCAAGAAGCTGTGTGGTCTAACTGGCCTGAGGAAATCAAGTATTTCCTTCAGATGGCAATTTGAGCCCATTATCCCCGAATGTATAAGGACTACTCATAAATATATGTGTTTTGCTAATATCTGTTATACATACACACATGTCTACTACATAATGAATATATACAGATTGTCTATAACCCATTTCTTCATGAATAAAAAAAAATCCCTAGGACCTAATAAACTCTAATAGACATCACTGACTTTACTTAATTACATGGTTTTATGATCTTTGAAGTAATCCCTACTTTAATGAAACACGTCTTAGGCTAATTATAAAATCAGGAATGGGATTGTTTATGTGAGACTAAAATTAGGGAAGAACAAGAGAAAGATATTTAATTGCAACCCTGTGCCTAAAGAAGGTCCCCGACTTTCAAATGTGTGTATCAATCATGGAATCTGTGTGGGACATGAGAAATCTGAGCCACAGCAGTCCTGGAAGATCTTTTTATCAGATGAGAGATAGAATCAACGTGTCAGAGAGGTTAGAAGCAACCGTCTCTAGCATCTCTTCTAACTTGGGCTCCTGGGATTTACTTATAGAGTTTAGAGTGTCATTAGGGTCAAATAAATTAGCAAAGTGTCCTTGCTCAGCTACGAGGGACATTGGTGTGCTGTGGTACATGTGTGCCGGCTTTAACAATTCAGGACAGACAGCTATATTTTTAGAAATGTCACAATCCAACTGTTAAACTCAATAGGCAGGTGATTTTCAGGGCAGTGAAACTGGTCTGAATGACACTATATTAGACACATGTCGTTATAATTTGTTGACAACTACAGAAAGTGCCACAAAGAACGTGAACAGTAATATAAAGGATGCACACAGATAGTAATGAGTGCAAATATAAATCCATTGATTATAACAAATGCACTGCTCTGGTTTGGGCTGTTGGCAGTGGGGAGTGTGCATGTGTGTGGAGGCAAGAAGCATATGGGAATGTTACTGTCTCCTCAGTTTTACTGTTTATCTAAAACTACTGGAAAAACAAATTTTAAAAAGTTTTAATGTGCTTTGAAAAATTATGTTCAATAGAGGAGTAAGGTTTTATAGTAATAAAATATAATAAGATCATGTAACTTCCCTACATGAAAGCTATTCTACCGAGGAACAAATTTCAAATTCCTTACTACAGAAAAGGGAAGCTTTACCATGACCCCTAAGGCTGTTGGCTGACCTTCCCCTATATCACTCCTCTCCTCATTCATTTCACTCAAGGAAGAAAAGGAGGGGGTAATTTTCATCTCTTTTGTTTCCTTCTGCACCATAGGTATGTCCAAGGGCTCTAGCACATAATAAAGTCTACTGAACATTTCAATTCCGTGCCCAGCGCTGGATATATTCCTCCTGTGGCTACTTACATTTCCCAAATGTGGCTTCAACCATGTTTTCCTTTTAGCTCCCTAGTTCTCTCTCTACATGGCTTGGCTTGACTCTCCTCCCATCAGAAAGGGCTGCCCATGTTTCCCTTCCTTGGAACCTAGGTGGATTGACTACTAGAACAGAAAGGACACTATGTGACTTCTAAGGTGAAACCACTAAACTCAGAAAAATTTCCTTGTCTTGGAATGTTTCCTAAGAACTATTCACCAGACTGCAAAGGAACTGAAGTAGTGTATGGGAAACCTTGTGTGTGGAAGCCCTTGCAAAATGGCTTTCCTGAACCTATTACAATGGATACCCCAACATTACGTTAGCCGCCCAACCAATTCCTCAAGAAGAAGAGAAGAGTCAACCACGCAAAATGCTGCTGACATTGCAGAATAGTAAATAGAAGACCTTGTCACTGAGATCTGAGGAGCTCTGTTATCTGGCCTGGGGAGTTGGTGAACCTGAGTGTGTTTCTACTTCCAGTCTCTCCCCACGCACAGCTTTTTAACTTCCTGTTTCCTTAACTGCAAACATTTCATCAGAATTCATCCTGGGTCCTCACTTTCTGCAGGCCTTTGGTTTATTTGGCACTGTCTCTCTCCCTCAGAGATCCGGTTTAGCTCATAGAAACAACAACAATTTCTTAGAAGGGTGTGGGCGCACCTGCTTATCACCTCAGCATGTGGGAATCAGAGCCAGGAGTTCAAAGTCATCTTCCCCACATCTTCTGAGATGATTCAGCCCCGGCCTGGGCTACCCTGAGGCCTTTCTCCCCTCAAATAAAATGAAACAAAATTCTTAACAGCAACAATGGAATCACTCATTTTTCTTTCCCATTAACAGAGAAATCCAAGATAATTGGCTGCTGACATGTATTCAAAGGTTCAAAGTTGCCAAGGCAAGCTCTCTTTTTGTTTTGTTTTGGTTCATTGTTTCTTTCTTCTTCTTACATACAGGAAGCCTTGGAGAGGACAAAAGTTCCATGCCAATAAAAAGCTACCAAAAAATTATTAACTAAACCCTCCTACAGTGAACTCCATCTTCATCCTATTGGTCCAAACTTATAAGATCCTTCCAGATTTATATATTTAAGAGAGCACAAATGATTATTAATAATTTCATATTGATTATATGTTAAATATTTTGGATATTTTGAGTTAAATGAGGTAGTTTAGAAATCTGGGGCCCACAAGATGGTTCAGTGGATAAAAATAATTGCAACCAAGCAGAAGTATCTAAATTAAATCTCTAACACACACAAGGTAGGAAGAGAGAACCAACTCCTGAAAGTTGTCCTCTGACCTCCTCCATGCATGCTATGGGATGCACACATGTGCATATACTCACATGTGCACACACATGCACAATAACTAAACGTTAAACAACTAATTACATTACAGAAACATGTACATGAATTAATTATATTAAAGCAAAGTTACTAACTATTAATTTTCAAGTTATCAACTTTTACTATGATCTTTGCTGTTGAGGTTATTTAAGTCTATGGTATTTGTGTTCCCTGGTCCACATCCAGCTTTGCAACGAAAGCTATAGAGAGAGTGCTTTCCCCAAGGGAACTAGAGCATGTTATCAACTTGGGGGCCTTTCTTCCTGGGAACAAGCTGTTAAACATTTACCAACAACTCACTGGATATGGGTAAAACTCAAAGTAAAACTTAAAAGGAAAACTCAAGAGAAAATAAGAAAGAGTACAGAGTAGAGAAGAGGGGGAGACAAAGTAGACCACAGGAACGGCACAATTATAGGGGGACAGCCAGAAGTGGGGAGGAAATGAATGGAGGAAAAAGAAACAAAAGAGCCCAAGGAGGAGGGGAGAGAGAAGAAGGGAGACCCCCGTGCTAAAAAAGAATTACTTGTTGTATTTACTATTCTGAGGAAAATATTGATTACAGGAAAGTAGATAACCAACATGAACCCTTTTTCTGCAAGTCTCTGGTGTGTTATTGCTCATGTGCTGGCTTTCTGGAACAGAGAACTTCAATTTAATCAAGCTTCCTTAATGTCTCAGACTTCCCATAATCAAATGTCCTACTGCACTGCACTGTGGCAACATCCTCCAAGCTCTGGACACGTGAAGAGAGCTCCCTTCTCTCATGTAAAAAAAAATGGTTCCAGTCTTAAAGCTTTTTGGGGGGGGATGTTGTCCCCCCACTTGCCATCAGGCTGTCAGCTGTCTGGCCCCCTATTCCTCCCACCCCGCCCCAGCGGTTCCTTCTAGTAGCATTACTTACTGCTTCCAAACCAAGATCCTAGAAGAATGAAGTTGGTAGGTTTACGTCTAAAGTAAACAAGTTGTGCCTGACCACCGAGGGCCTCTCCAGGAAAGAATGGACACAATGCCAAGATCTCACTGGTCCCTGAATCACTCCTGCTTTCTTTTAGGTTCTCCAGTAGCCCCAAATGGTTGACACTGTCTAATTGGTAGCTCCGGGTAAGTGACATTTCATTAACTCTATAAACTATGTGTTGGAAATAAACTAAAAAGGAAAGAAAATGGAGAAGCGCTAATTAAAGAAGGAAGAGTTAAAGTTCCATTGCATCTGACATAGTGAATGAAGGTGCCAAATGCCCTGGTCCTTTAGTAGGATATTTCCTTTTCCTAAGGTGGACCCAGCTCCATGGCTGCCTCTCTTCTTGCCCACAAAGACTTTGAGGCAGCAGAGAGTGGCAATCAGCCACAGGCTGAGGAAGACAAGAAATGCTGTTGGAGGCAGCCCCACCTTCCAGCTGCCAGCACCTGGGAGCTGACCCCGCCCAACCCTTTCCCTATGCCCTGACCCTCTTCTCTTAAATTACTACAAAGAGGAAGGAGAAGATAGGCTTTGGACATGATTCCAGGCCCTAGAACAGCGGTTCTTGACCTTCCTAATACTACATCCCTTTAATACAGTTCCTCATGTTGTGGTGACAAACCCAACCATGAAATTATTTTCTTTGCTATTTCATAACTGTAATTTTTTCACTGTTATGGATTGTAATGTAAATGTCTGTGTTTTTTTTTCAATGGTCTTAGGTGACCCCTATGAAAGGGCTGGTTAACCCCCAAAGGGGTCACCACCTACAGGTAAAGAACCTTTGCCCTAGGGTTGCTGATCAAAATAGTGGCCAAGTAGGGTGTTCAGGTCTTTTTGACTCTGAGTGAGCCAGGAGCAACAGCAGCAGGTGACTCACCTGCAATGTAATCTGATGCAGTGACAGATGGGTAAATCCTGAGTCTGCACTAACCTCCTAAAACACACTTCTCTCCTGGTATGAACTGACTCATTGGTCACAACACAGAATTTGAAAAGCATATTTTCTGAATTTCACTGTGTGAAACACTACGCATTGAAAGAAAAACCCTCTTATTCCATGGAGTTTATTTGTTTTAGAATGGTCTGATAGCAACATAAAAGATCTAATTTCTAGGCTAACTGCATGTTTGCCCAGGCTGTCACATGCAGAAAAAAATTTTTAAATAACTATGATAAACAAAGCTATCCCAGAAATAAAATTTCCGAAATTACCTTCTCTGTGCTGAGCATTTAACTTGTAAAGAAAGAATCAACAAATGTTCTAAAAGTAAAAATAGAAATTCTGGGCAGAGTTCATTATTCAGTTCTACTTTCTGCCTGGCACCAAGTAGGGCAATAGGAATGTCGCTGACCTTCCCAAGGAACCTGGGTCTCTTGGGGGGGGGGGGGATATATATACTCTAGTTAATTCTTCTCTAAAACAAAATTTGAGTATCTTTTCTTTGAGCCTAATACTTCTGGAAAAAGACTTATATGTTAAGGGCAACCTCAGACTCATTTACAAACCAGCTGATGATTATTGACTACTGAGGGTTCCAGGGTCATGGTACCATAAGGATGGAATACAGACCTAGACAGCAAGGTAAAGGCTTCTTTCTGTTCATCAAAATACACCAGTAAGGGAATAAAAAGGGCAACTCCAGGGTAGAAGGGAATACTCTCCATGCTTATTTATGCAAAGGGCTCACCCAGGGTCTATTGTATACAATAACTCCAGGATCCACAAGACAGACAGCTCAGCTCTCAAAGGGGGTTTCTGTTGTTGTTAAGTTCTTTTTTTTTTTTTTTTAAAAACAGGTACTTTAGAAAGAGGATTCTCAAATGGTCAGTATTTACAAATAGGGGCTGCCTGCCCTCCTGACTCACATTGAGGAGGTGGGAGGGACAGGTCACCCACGCGCAAGAAGAGGGTAATCTGCTTGTCGTTCTGTCTTTCCACACACCCCCTCCAAATGCAAGACACACTGCAGTGTTTTAGGAGCCCATTTAAAGATATGAAGTAACTGATTTGAATACATACTTTTTTTTGTATTTACAATTACATTTTTTTATCACCTACCTCCTTCAAAAAAAAAAAAGGCGGCAAAACAGTCCCACCAGGCCCACCCACCCCAACCTTGAGCTGTTCTAAGCCTGCAGCTGCTCTGTTTCTGAAGAAGACCTTCCACATCTCCTGCTGAATCCAACTACCTTTGTAGCAGGATTATGACGAAGAACCTCTCAGAGGTGGTGAGCCGAGGGCTCTGCCTTTATCAGTGATGTTACTGCAGGAAAGGGTTAGTTATCGTGGATTTCTGCTTAAAATGCTATGATTGCTTGGCCCAATCCCCCCCCTCTCTCTTCTCATGCTCATTTTCCCTTCTGTCATACTAGCCTTACTAAGACCTTCTCCAGATGTCAGCACCACACTGTTGGATGGTTCATCCTCCAAATTGTGAGCAGATAACCTTGTATTGTTTGCAAAGCACCCAGTCTTTGATATTCTGTTGCAGTATCAGAGAACAGACCCCAAACATGGTCTTTTCTTACTCACTCATGACCACAGAAACAGTGGGATGCATAGGCCTCCTTTTTCAAAATAACATCCAGGTTCTTCCCTTGTAAAAGAGATACATACATATTTATCACAAAAAACATAAGCAAAGTTAAAATTACCCTTAAGGTCACTTAATAAAGCACTATTAATGGTTTTGTATGTTGCCCCAGCATCTTTTCTAGGCCTACATAAGATATACCCAAGTCATTTATCAGACGAGATCAGGCGCGTTCAGGGTGGTATGGCCGTAGACTACCCAAGTCATTTATGACTCTCATGTGTAGTTGCATTGAGAAGGCAATTCCTTGAAGGAAACCAATAAAGAGTTTCCACTTTGACATACTGATTATTACTCTAATGTTCCTAAACTCAGTGTATGGTCCAAAATTTTTTAAACAAAATAACACAAAAAGATTTCTTTCATAAGCCTCTTCCCTGTCATATTATTGGTCAAATAATACCTGTAAATGTAAATTTACAGTATATTAATTTAAATTTAAAATGTAAAATGTATTTAAACTAAAATAAGAATTAGTTGTGGTAATCAGTAGTATATGCTACTAATAGTGATTTCATATATGCCCTGGGCTTTTCTTGGGAAGGGCTTGAATGTTTATTTTTAAGATAATCTCTGAGAAGACTAGAGTATTTAAGGGGAAAAGTCGAGGAGAGGGATTTATAGACCCTCAAGAAGTGAAGGAGGATGGGAGTGGGGTGGGGCGGTCCATCTTAGAAGGCAAAGCTTCCACGTGGGTGACATAGAACTGTGGTGGTAACCAACCGGGGACTTTGAAGTGGAACAAACTACGTCCCATATGTTGAGCAACTTTTCAGACTAGATGCTATGAAGTTGGGCCAGAGGGAGGTAGATGTGACCTAGATTCCTGGGCAGGAAGACTGAGGTGCACACATGGCCCACCCCCTAAGCCTTGCACCCCTGACATGCAGCTGGATGTGTGGCAATGCCATTGTGCAAGGACTAAATGAGAATTTGGGACTCACCATCCATGGGACCTTAGATACTCTGTATCTCTCTCTCTTAGCCTTCTTCCACAGTTAACAATGTAGTATCAAGAAGAAACCAGTTCCTCACTTGTTCAGTTGTAGAGTGAAGCATTAACCCAGCTTTGGAAATGTTTCACTCATTGACTACAGCCCACCATGTATCCCTCTCAAAGTTTCAGTGCTCTGAAACATGCCATGTATGTATGACCAGGCTAGATTAGGTGATGGCTTGCTCATCCAAAAAGCAGACAGGTTTCATTTGCTAAACATCTGCTCATGTAAACTACTTCTAGTATGAGACTAATAAATTCTAAGCCTCCTGGAGTCTGATGAAGAAATGGAGTATTTTAGCTGAACAAAAGGCACTTGTCTACCAGAGATGCTCCAAGCTGTTCTTGGAGTTAGGATATTTGTAGGGTGTTTTCATTGTAGCAAGCATAGTCATGTTCTAGCACCAAATCAATGACTCATTTTCTTTTGACTTGTCAGAGAACTACCACACCCAATGCAAACATGAGAAACTTCAGCTGACTAATTAGAATTGTAGAGTATTTGCTCATGGGAACTTGGCAGAAAAGCCACTTTTTTTTTTTCTTTTTGCCAGTCTGAAAAAAATCTGCACCTTACACCCTTGATTTAAACAGAGTTGATTCCATTAATACAAGCAGAAATAAAGTAACTATTCCAGTTACACCTATTCACATATAAACTGTAAGAGAAGGACATTAACAGATCATTGGATACAGACGTTGAAGACCTGAACAAAAGTAAACATGAGCAAGTAAGAGTTACTTTACTTCTGTCCATCCAAGATAACACCTTGTACTTTCAGATAGGAAGGGTGAACTGCATACTGTGACCAAGGCTCACTCCTAGTGAGTTTCCAGGGGTAACCGTAGTTTGGCAGTAAGGCTCATGGGTACCATGTGAAAGGTGCGGATTTGGTCACCAGCACGGTAATCATAGCAATAATAACTAACGAGAGTTTCTGGCTTTTAACCACAAACCAGACTGAGCCTGGAGCCAATTCCGTCTAATTGGGTAGATGGAAAGCCTAGGGTCTATTGTTTAACTATTCATGCAAACCTGGGCGTCGGAGAAATAAGCAGTTGCATATATTTAGAAGCAAATGGATTTTTTTTTCCCTAAAGAAATTGCTGAAATGGTTCATCTAAGAAATAACAGAATCCAATCAATAGTTCAACCAAGACAGTCATTTGGAAAATATATATAACAGAAAACCTTGCCTGGTGGAGGAGTAAAATGTGCTAGAATTCATGGCTGTATCGGGGCCTGAGAGTAAGACTGGGGTCCACTGTTACTTCTTCCACTTTACTCGCGCCAATTAAACTTATGCATGCCATGAAGGCTCTCTGGGTTTTCTTTTCTCATCTTAAAAATGGGGTAACTAGTTGTATCCCGAAGTTTTTGTGGGGGTTGAGTTCTATACATTCTAAAGAATAACAAATTCTGCTTCACACACCCTACCATAACTGTCTTAGTTAAGGTTTATATTGACGTGAAGAGACACCATGACCACGGCGGCAACTCTTGTAAAGGAAAACATTTAATTGGATCTGGCTCACAGGTTCAGAGGTTTAGTCCATTGCCGTCACAGTGGGAAGCATGGTGGCAGCCATGGTGCTGCAGAATAGCTGGGTCTACATCTGGAGGTAGCAAGAAGAGAGACACTGGGCTTGGCTTGAACATTTGAAACCCCAATGCCCACCCCTAGTGACACACTTTCTGCTCCAACAAGGCCACACCTCCTAATAGTGCTATCCCTGGTGACCAAGCATTCAAATCTATAAGCCTATGAGGGTCATTCTTTTTCAAACTACCACAATAGCCATCCACAATAAAGCCTTAATTTTTTTTGTATTATCCTATCATATTAATTCTAGGACTAACTATATAATTCCCAAGCACAAAGTAATTTGCTTAATCTGGATTTGCTCATAATCTTATTCAAACTAATTTGTACATTTTACCTTTTGAATTTTTACTATTTATTCTTTTTGTGACTTTCTTTCCCTGATACTCATTTTATATCTTAACTCAAACTTCCCTCAAGTTAAAACAAATACCACCATTACTTCACTATACGTTGAGTAGGTAAAGGACAAATAATACAGAGAAGGCCGCTGCTGACAGCCAGTATTATGTTATATGCCTAAAATGTTCAAGCCCAATATGCCAGCTCTTCTTAAAGGTTAACCCGATTAAATGCAAAAAGAGAATAAAAGTACCAGGGTTGATGCTAAGTATTTGTGCTGGTAGATTTCAAATTTAACTCAAAAGCTGATAATTGAGGGATGCTTTTGGTGAAAGAAAACTCATTTCTAAATGGTTTCCCGATGGGTCTAGGGAGATAACTCAGCAAGTAAAATGCTTGCTGTGCAAGCATAAGGGTCTGAATTTGAGCCCCAGAACCCTTGAAAACAGCTAGATGTGATGGTGTGTATTTGCAATCCCAGCACTGGGGAGGTGGAAACAGAGGGAGCCCTGGGGCTCAATGGCCAGCTTTGAGCTTTATAATAAATAAATAATATGTAAATAATAAATATTATTCCTTTAATAAATTTCATTTTCCCCAATGTACAGCCAGTTTTCTGAAACCATCTCTAAAGGTCAGAGCTGCAAAGACATAGGCCTTCCTCATTTTTTATTCACATGAGGAAAGAAAAACTGAAAATAAAACCCAGTGGCAAAAATGATTTCCCAAGGGTGCAAGCTGATAAACAACAGCCTGGCTAGAAGAGAGTTCGGGTATCCAGGGTGCTTCCTATTGCATCATGGGAAAATGAGCAAGTGTGATTTGATGTCAGAGATGCCAGGGAGATTTCCAGAGCCCATGAGTAACCTATCCTGGTGCACTCATTCCCAAAGTTCACCTGCTAACAGCTCAACTTCCCTTCCCTGAGACCTGACATTTCTCACTAAAATGAAAGATAACTAAATCAGTTCAGGTTGTTTGCATTGTAACTTCAATGAATTTGTCATATCCTCCCTTGAAAACTGGCTCCAGGTAAAGGAAAAAGTTACTAACAGGTGCAATGCTCTGAATAAATGCATTAATAAATTCACTGCCACACAGGGAACAAAACATAGGTCCTGCTGTCATATGATTTCAAGCATATGGAATTACTTCCTCCTTCCATAACAGTTTCTTACCTTACCTTTCCCCTTTCCCCTTACATGTTTGAAAAAGATAAAGTCTCCTTATTCTCTTTGTGTTTTGAGTGTGTAATGTCTCTCAGAGGCTTGTGAGTTTGTACATTGGGGAAAATGAAATTTATTAAAGGAATAATATTTATTATTTACATATTATTTATTTATTATAAAGCTCAAAGCTGGCCATTGAGCCCCAGGGCTCCCTCTGTTTCCACCTCCCCAGTGCTGGGATTGCAAATACACACCATCACATCTAGCTGTTTTCAAGGCTTCTGATGCTGTACTGGAAGGTTTTAGGGGGAGGAGAGTCACGGGAGGAAGTGAGACAAGGGTGGCCTTTGAAGTTGTATAGCCTGGCTCCACTTCCTGTCCACTCTCTGCTTCCTGTTCTAAGAAGTGAGGCTTTCTAGTTGCATACTCCTACCACTACAGAGCCACCTGCTGCTATCCCTTCTCCTCCAGAGAGACTGTATCCCTTAAACCATAAGCCTCCCTACCTTAAGTTGCTTCTTCTCAGCTATATGGTCACAGAACAAAAAAAGTAATGAACCCACCCCTCCACCTTGTCCTATGTCAATATGTGCTCAATGAACAAATAGGGAAAGGAATGAATGAATGAATGAATGAATGAATACAGGAATACGGTTGCTCTCCACAGTCCATTCCACATTTGCTCTACAGGAGTCTTTCAAAAAAGAAAAGCCCCATTTTCAGCATTTCCCTCCTTTTCATCATAAAACAATGCTTTAGACATTAATATACACTTTCATCTCACTGGAACAGGTTTCAAAAAAAATGTCAATGCTGAATAAGAAAAATGTGGTGAGAATTTATTGGTCTGAAATTTTCGGCAATGATAGAAACCTGAGCCTTCATTTCTTGCTCTATGGAGACCTGAGTGGACCGTTACTCTGAATCTTACTTGCAGATGGGAGACCCTCACCCTGTCAGAGCACAGCAAGCACTGGTATTCAAGGGCAGCAGGAGAAGAGCTTCAAACGACAGAGAAGAGTGTGGTAACCTGTGACTGCCTTCTCTGAAGACGTCCACCCCCCATGCATCTGTGTCATATTCATGGCAACTTCCTCCAGCTCCCAGGCTCAAAGGAACACACAGTTATAATTTACAGCCATGAAAAAGGGCCATAACCTCAAGCCAATAATGAAAGAGCAGGTTTCAAAGCGGGTACAGCAACATGGTATCAATGAAGTTAACTTAGGGTATGCTCGCCACTAAGCCCAGAAATGCCACCGCTGCTCTGAGAGGCCAGTTTTGACCTTTTTCACAGAGTGTCAGATATGGGACACTCTGGGGTCCTGTTCCAACTACTGCAGCAAAAGGCCACAGACTAGCAGCGGCCATTCATCTCTCACACTGTTGAGAGCTACAAGTCCCAGATAAGTAAGTCAGAATGTCAGCTTCTTGCTGAGAGCCCTCTTCTGGGACATAACAAGGAGGTGTCGACAAACTAGAAGGTGGCAGAAAGAGAGAGCTCTGATCTCTTCATCACTCTATAGGAGCACAAAGATCATCAAAGGGGCTGTAATCAAGTGACCTGTCATAGCACAGTTATCCCCCCACCCCCAGCTCCATGTTCAAATACCGTCATTTTAGAAGTAAAACATTTCACCCTAGGAATTAGTGGCAAGGAAACACAGTCCATAGCAGGGACACCCAGGAGCAGCCAGGAGAGTGAGTGACTGGAGCTACAAACAGCACAAGAGTCTAACCTTCACCACAGTATGGCAGGGGCAGGAGAGGCAATTGCAGAAACTGACGCCTAGAAAGGTCTCCGAGCCAGCCTGCTGAGAAATGCAACAGACAGGCTTCCTGGAGGAGAAGATTCCTGGGTCGGCTTGAAACAAGGTGAAAGCAACATGTAACATGAAGGAAGTGGAGACATGTGATTCTGGCCCAGGGAACCCCTGCTAACCTGTACAGAGAACTTAAAAAGGCCAGCCAGGTATGGAGCAGGAGGTGGGCACCTCCAGAGAAATGAATAGGGCAGACCCTTGGAGCCTGGGTTGCCTTCTGTGGTGTGAATGCCCTATCCTGAAGTGCCAGGGGAGAGAGGGAGACCAAGACTCAGTGTGGACTCTAGAAAACAGCCAAGCTTCTGGACGTGGCTCTCCCGAAGCACTGTGACAGGGAGGTGGGGGGCTAGAGAGGAAGATAAAGGAAGCCACATCCCAAGGACCATGGCACGTGGCCTCTGACCAGGGTTTGTGGCTCTAGTACTCTGAACCGTGGCTTCTTCACTTCTATTTTAGAGAAGGGAAATACAGTAAGAACTTCACATATGCAGACTTCAGGACCAATAGCAGCATCCTGGCTAAGAGACTTGGGGATTAGTATAGCTTTGAACAAGAACAAATGATGTCTCTGATCTCAGTTTCTTCCCTATAAAATAAAGAATGAAGACATTACCCCTCTCAAAACACACACACACACACACACACACACACACACACACACACACACACTCATGGACTTAAACTGAGAAATGAAATACAAGAGTCACTTGAGTCCTGAGTTAGTACGGGTGGCAGTAGTAACAGAAGTAGCCAGGGTGAGGAGTGCTTACAGTTTCAGAGGGACTGGTAATTTAAAGGAAATGAGTGGCCCTTGTTGTAAAACAAGTGACAAATGATGAAGTTCTGGATCCCAGCAGAAGCTGGGAGAAATCAAGAAAGAAGACACCTGCCTTTAATCCCAGCACTTGGGAGGCAGAGGCAGGTGGATCTCTGTGAGTTCAAGGCCAGCCTGGTCTACAGAGTGAGTCCAGGACAGCCAGGGCTACACAGAGAAACCCTGACTTGAAAAACCAAAAAAGAAAGAAAGAAAGAAAGAAAGAAAGAAAGAAAGAAAGAAAGAAAGAAAGA
>CAJQZJ010033456.1:1804286-1830669 GCA_907164525.1 Lophiomys imhausi | reverse complement strand
GTGTGTGTGTGTGTGTGTGTGTGTGTGTGTGTGTGTGTGTGTGTGTATAAAAATGCAGGGAGACACTAACACATTCCTGTTGCACATAACAACCCATTTCTGTTCAGGCAACCGAAAGAAACCACAAAGACATTCAGAGAGAACTAACCAATGTCTAAGATTGTTAAAACAAGCTGGTGAAGGCTCCCTGAAGCTCTCAGAGAAAAAGAAACATCAAGCAAGCTTCCTCTGAGCATTTGTGGAGAAAATGTCTAGGTGAGACTCTCCACTGTAAGATGGGAAAACAAAGAGCTAACCAGCAGGCAGGCCGGAGGAATGTCATCCACTGGTGCTTCAGTTCTACCCACATTCTTAAGTGTCTTTGTTTCTTCAACGTGGGGTTTTCCAACAAGAATGTGAGGGGATTTTTTTCAGTGTTCCATGCCCGCAGCTCATTGGGAAGATACCATCACCATCCGTGCCTTTGAAAAGTACAAAGGAAGGATCAGATGGTAGAGAGGGTGTCTTCACAATACAGTGGCTGAGGAAAGCCTGGAACTCCTCTCACCAGAAGAAAGTCAACACTAAAAGATCAGGTCTCTGGAGAAAGAAAAGGCCAGCTCAGCATTAAGGCAAGTTTTCCCGCAAACCAATCAGAGATAAATGAAATGAATTACCATGGTGACCCCTGGAGACAATCGCCATTCTGTATATCTTCCACCCATGAATTGCTGCTTAGTACTGTATGTCTGTCCATAGCCAAAAAAGCCAGTGTCTTCAGAAAGTCAGAATGTCTGCAAGGAGAAAGTGAAAGGCACACATCAGACACGCGCACACACACACACACACACACACACACACACAGAGAGAGAGAGAGAGAGAGAGAGAGAGAGAGAGAGAGAGAGAGAGAAAACAAATTCATTTCCCTCCAGACAGTTGGTTCCTTGCCAAGTTCTCAGGACCAGCTTTAAGCAACTGCACTAACCATAATTTTAATCAAAACAGAAACACCTGAAATGTTAGTGAAGAAGGAGAAACTATGCAACATTTCTGCCCTGGTCTGGTGCTGAAACCCTACAGTACTAGTTATTTTTGAAAACTGTTGTGATCCTGAAGTATGGCAAGCAGTGGGAAATTCCCGGTCCCTACTCTGAAACTTTGGACAATGAAGCCAGTCATTGGAGAAAGGCTTCAAAGAAACCATGAAAATTCACAAAGTTCTTTCTGAAGAATTCTAAAGTCAATTCTTTCTCGATGCATAGGGTGTTTTGTCTTTGGTGCTTAGAACTCAGTTTTCACTTGTGACTTCAAAAGTGACAAAAGGCACAAAAGGCATGGACGTCATGCACTGGGCCTTGTAGAAAAGTCATCAGTGAGTAGATAGGCTCTTGGCAGAGCCTTCAGACTAATGAGTCACTCTGACTTACGAATGGGAATTGCACTAACACAGTACCCCTCTCTCTAGAGACACATTTTTTTTCTAACCAGTACATAACTTACAGTGGACATGAACTCCACAGCCCTAGCTCCCCAAGCACAGGCTTCATTCTTCCACACCCAGATCTCTACAGATGCTTCAAATACAGCTTTGCATATTTTCAAAGGCAAAGGTGAAATGTTTGGGAATAAAGTAATTCTTTCCAGGCTGGGTCCTTTTGCTAAGGTCACTAGTTAAACTAGTAGGGTTCAGCCTTAGGGAGTGATTGCCTCACACTGACAGGGACCTGGACCCCATCTCCACAAGCAAAAGAAAGCAAAAGTGATTTAAAAAAAACTCAGAAAAATTGAGTCATTCTCATCTATATTATACACACACACACATACATACATATATACAGAGAGAAGGGGGTGGGTAGGTGGTACTTTTTTTATTCTGGCAAATAACAAATGAACAGAGGTTTTTAGCAAATGCAATGGAGGGAATGCAAGAGATGCACTGTTCCCATAGGCAATTACTTCCTTCTGTGAGATCAGCCTAAGGAAGTGGCATTTGTCAGTTTCTTCTCTTCATAGATTTGTTTTCTTCTTTTGGGTATCCCCCCCCCACCTTGGTATTTGATTTGGGTGAAAGGTGTTTTTGTTTTCTGGGATTACACAGCTCTTTTATCTAAATATGATCTTTATGTCTGAAGTTACATAGGATTTTTAATAAGCAGTTCTGGACATTCTTCGCCCTCCCAGTGAAAAATATGCTTTAATAATGTTTGTGATGGGACACAAATGTCCTTACTCCTTAAAGACTAGATATCATCATAACTACACAACATCTGGCGATCTCCCTTGGGAATGTTACGATTACAGCCTAAGGCCTTAAACTTAAACTTAGTGTTCTTACCTAGAGTAATAATGTCAATAATAAATTCTTGGGCTGGCAAGATGGCTCAGTGGGTAAAGACTCTTGCTGCTAAGCCCAATGACCTGAGTTCAGTCCCTGGAACCCACATGATGGAAAGAAGAGAACCAGCTCCTGCAAGTTTTCCTCTGACCCCTGTACAAGCTGTGTGTGCAAACACACACACACGAAAGAGAGAGATTTATCTTCATTCTCTAAGGGTTTGATAAGACACACAAACAAGTGGCTTTTATGTCTGATTTTCACCTTAAATAAGGAAGAAATCCAATCTGTGCTTTGAGGATCTATCCATTCCACACAGTGTTTTCAGTTGTCAGAATAAAACTAAACACAACAGTGTTGTTCCCAGTATATCAGGGTAGCCTTTCTTTGGATCTCTGTGCCATCTGTTTGAACTTCTTCTAACTCTGAGCCTTTGATTGTACAATTTAGTCAAAGCTCCAAGACAAATCCAGCTATTACTTGCATAAATATCAGCAGTCATTAATCAGAAGTGTGAAATTTTGTCTCCACAAAAATTCTTCCCTGACCGCCCAAACAAGATGAAAAGTGTGGTGGTGGGGTGGGGTGGGATTCATAGCTTTAACATGGGATTCATGTTTAAATATCCTTCCTGATCTCGTGATTCTAACTCATAGAATATCTCATGTCTCTCTCTCTCTGTAAAACAAGTTTGTCTCTAGAGGAAGCTACACTCCTGTCTAGTCAAGGGCTCTTGCCTTCTCCCCTTTCTCTGTCAGAAGAGTCGTACTTCCCCCATGTCTCTGTCTTCCCCTCCACAGTCCTGCTGCCACCCACTCCACTGGAAGTGCCTTCAACAAGGTCACCAGCCAACTCCTGTCACAGGAGTCCTTGTGACTTCAACACTTTTGTAATTTGACCTCATGCCACATTTAACGATCTTTTTCTCCAAGCCTTCTCCTCTGAGGCCCCAGTTCCAACTCCCCCCCCTGTTCTCAGCTGCCTCTCTTTTGCTGCCTGGAGGTGGGCCTTGTGAGCTCTTTTTCCCTTAAAGGGAGGTGATTCCCAGCTGTACAAATGACCCATTCCCGGCTCACCATTTATGTCAACTTACACAGCAAATAGATTCTACAAAGATAATGAGTTTATCTGGAATAGGAATGAATGGAAATACATGTAGGTAGACTCAAAGAGATTGGTGTAAGGGGGAATTCTAAAAGAATAAGGAGAACTATTGCACAAGCTATTTTGAAGAAATAATTCTTGGGCACAGGAACCAACAGCAAGAGTGGTGACAGTCCCAGACAGGGAGATGTAGGACAAATACCTTTGCAGAGATTGGTTTTGGCTACGGTTGTGGTGGTCCCTGTGATATGGTTGTGGTGGTCCCTGTGATACGGTTGTGATGGTCCCTGTGATATGGTTGTGGTGGTCCCTGTGAAAGTCTGTCATTTTGCCTGAACTGAAGCTTCCTGCAACCTTAACTGCCACCTACCTGCCACTGACACCCAATGACAAGACTGAGTTAGTCTCAGGTCCCAGTTTCAGATGGACATCCAGATGTTTAGTGCTCAGGCACTGGGCAGACATGTTTAAAATAGATGAGTACATACTTTTATCAGTTCATTAGAGAAAAACAAAAACTGTATAGTGACTATTTGGGGCCACATATTCTCGGCAATGTAAAAAGTGTCCCAACCCAGTGCTTTTCAAATATTTAATACATCATCACAATAGGCAATATACTTTTGTCATAACCCAGATATCTATGCACATATACAATTCTTTATATTTGTTTGTGATCTATTTTGACACTCTGGATTCTGTAATCTATTCTGTTTCAGTAAGTTTAAAGAATGAGGCCCACAGCCTACTAAACTGATTTCCCAGTCCACTAGTACAGAGACTGCAGCATGCCCAGCACTGCTGTTAGCAGTGTCCCTGTGAGGTCCAGCCTGCGCTCTCCTTCCTTTTAATGGCACAGTCTATACTGGTTATTGATTCACCTGGAATTTTCTTCCACCAATACTACATTGTAGCAAGCAACTTTGACCCCAAGTGACTGACACAGATCACATGCAAGATCCTTCCAGATAGAGGAGCCACACAAGAACCAAAGAGGGGCTGAGATGTATATCTCAGTGGTATAGTACTTGCCTAACATTCATAACGTCCTGGGTCCAAACCCAGGCTCCTGTCCAATCGGTTAATTGAATCTAAGGATTCCATGATTTGCCTCCACCTTGCCCCCACTCTCCCAGACTTCTCCCATCCCTGATCTGTCTCTGGGTCCTTCTGTCCTGAATGTCTTCCTTCTGTTACTGCTGCTGCTTCCCCAGAGAGGATGCTAAATGCAAATATGATCATGTCATGCTGACTGAGACTGAGCTTACAATGCCTTCCATAGTACGAATTCCCTTCAGGCTATAGTGCAAAACAACTGGCCTTGGGCACAGCCTTGTCTAGAGCTGACCCTTGTTCTGTTTTAGTGTCCTCTCAAATACTGCCCACCCTATTCTCAAAACGCAACACTTTCAGCCTACTTTTCCCTGGGTCTCCAGCCTGCCTCTTTCCCAGGTTCCCTGGTGTCCACCGTTCCTCCTCAGTACTAGCTCTGCTCTCATTTCTTTGAGAAAATCCTTCATGACTAGTTTGAGATGCTGCTTTTATACTTGGTCACAGCCACCATCCCTGTCTATCACACATCACCCACCCAGGGAAGCTTTCATGTGACCCAGTCTCTGTTCGGCTCTCATTTCCCCAGACAGGCCTTGCCTCTACACCCTCTGGCCCTTACCTTCCTTCTTTTTCTTCCTCTTTCTTTTATCTACTTCGAAGATATATAAATGCGTGTTCATTGTCCCAGCAGAAGATATGCTCATAAGGACAGAGACTTTGGAGCTCACATTTGATATTTCTACTTCCTATAACTGTGGAATAAACAATAGCCTTATATCTCATTGATGACAGGGTTTGGCGGTCATCTGCCTCTCCCACTAAATTGAAAGTGCTTGAAATTAATGACATAGCTGATTGTTGTGTGTACCTTCAAGAACAATGCTTAACATATGAAAGATGCCACAAGCTGATGAATGAGTGGGCCTGTCTATGCATTCTATTTCTTCTGATCCTCAAACACAAATATGGAAAAGTTCAGGTCTAAGGCTAGGGATTTAGCTCAGAGATAGAGAACTTGCCAAGTGTTCACAAGGCTCTAGGTTCAATCTCTAGTACCAAGACATGGAGAAGGAGAGAAGATGAGGGGAAAGGAGGGGTTAGAAGGAAGAAATAAGGAAAAAGAAGAGAAGAAGAATTTTGGGTTGTTTTGTCTCTCCCCAGGACAGGCCCCAATAGAGTGGTAAAGGCTTCAGGTCATGGGAGGCATGCTTCTCCCTCCAGAAAGACACACCCATGAGTTTTATTATATTTCCATAATGAACAAAGGAACAACTGTCTCCCAGTTCTCTGGAGTCCAGCTCACGAGCGGAATCCGTACTCCCCCTTCCTTCTAGCATTAGCCTTAGCGTTCTACTACACTGCTGTGAGTGACTGGCTGAGGAAGCAGGTGGAGGGTCAATGTGTCACCCTCACTCTGTAACCTCACCCTGGAGTGCCATGGGCTCTTTCTCTTGCTACAGATGAAAAGGTAGAAATGATATTCAAAGTCACCCCTAAAGCCATGGAGGCCTTGTTTTGTTTGTCACCCCCCCCCCCAGGTTCACTACAGAGCAATGTGTGGTCTTGTAGTTACAGCTGACATGTAGCTCATGTCATTGTGAGTCTGTATATGTGACAAGGTTCTGACTGGCTTGGATCCTGGTCTATGTCTAGTGACACAGTCAAATTCCTCAAAAACCATAAACATACTCTTGTTTCTGTACGTATGTCACAGTGGACCAATAGCAAACCACCCAGAACCAGTTTGGGAGCCACACCCCGAAACACGCTGTATTGAAGTCTCACTTTGTAATTGTAGGTGGCTTATAAATTTTAATAACTATAATAATAGCTATAGAAATTGAGCATTGCCCTCCAGCCTAAGAGAATGAAGCACCCATTTAAATTTCTTGTTTGAAGATCTTTCATTAAAATACAAGTGATCCCAGTGACCCAAAAAGATGTGAACCTTCCCACTGAGATCGCATGCCAATTGTATACCCTGGACCCACAGTGTGGGTCCCTTGTTTTACAAATTGGCAGCTCTATGTGGATCTATGAGTGTCAGAATCATTGCTTACTACCAATCACTATGACAGGAACACAACAGTAGAGGGATGTCTGGGTACTTATAAAAGACCCGATACACCCGATATCAGTTTTCTGGAGAACTGCGGTCCTCTTTTAGAAGCCAGAACTCTATAGATGCTGCCAATGAAGGTGGGAGAAGATTTCCAGACCTCACCATGCTTGCATATGCTCACCTTGAGGAGACAGTAGCCAGTATTCAGGGTAGGCAGGTCCTGTGTTTTATCTGTGCTCAGATGACATGTGTTCCAGTGCTGTGACAAAAGCTTGTTCTGCTCACATTCTGGAGGTTGATGAGTCCAAGAGCATTTGGCGAGGGCCTCCCCGCTGCATTGCAACATGGCAAAGACCATCCCATAGTGAGACTGAGCAAGCAACCAGAGCGAGCTCGGTTTTATAGCAAAGCCGCCCATCTAATAACCCCATCAGTCTGTCAGTCCCTGAGTACACTCGCCCAGTCATGATCGAAGAGCCTTCTTGACCCTATCGCCTCCTGAAGGTCCCACTTCTCAACATGCTGCTCTGGAGATCCAGTTTCCAACACATTCAGATGTTACAACCTGGGTGCACACATCCACCTTCCAGGCTGTTTATGCTCGCTGGAAAGATAAGTAGGGCTGGGAGTATGGCTCCGTGGTAGAGCTTCTTAGTATATGAAAGGCCCTGGGTATGATCCTCAGAGAATGGTGTGGGAGGGGTAACTAAGGAAGGAGAGAAGGAAGGAGGGAAGAAGGGAGGAAGGTGGGGGAGGGGAAAAAGAGGAAAAGAGATGGAGAATTAACTTATTTGTTGCTGGGAATATAGCTTAATCATAGAGTACTTACTTGCCTGTCATGTGCTAGGTCCCAGGTTCAACCTTTAATATGCTCCTCTCCCCTGGCCCCATACCCACATTCTTACCAGATGTAGTAATTCATCTGTATAATCTATAATACTTATAAATATATATAATGGTCATTTATAATTATAGATGATAATTATCTATAAGACCTATAATCTGTAATACCTACAGTGAGTAGGCTAAGGCAGGATGCATGCTGTGAGTTTGAATCCAGCCTGGGATAAAAGTAGCAGGCCAGTTGGGGTACATAGTAAAATCACACACACACACACACACACACACACACACACACACACACGGAGAGAGAGAGGGGGAGAGAGAGAGAGAGAGAGAGAGAGAGAGAGAGAGAGAGTATCTACCAGCTACCAGAACCTAAGCAATCCCCTACACTGAATATTTTTACAGATAGTACAGTTGGGGTCTTATTTTTCAACTGCTGACCCTGTAATCTGTAAGATACTCCTGGAATGTTCCCATCCCCTTTCAGATCTGGGGCTGGGTCTTTAGGCTGGAGTCTCAAGGTTATGGCCACAGAGTAGAGACACTATTCTGCCACGCTATCCTGGTTTGGTCATTCCTACAATCTTCCTGAGGAAATCTTTGGGGGACAGCAGCCTCATAGAAACACACACCCAACCCTCACAGAGATTGCTGTCAGAGTTCCAAATGTAGAGTCACCAATTGCTCTTAATGAAAGTGGGTTTTTCTTCCTCCTTCTCTTTGTTCTGAACTGCTACACTCTTAACTTACATCAACTAACCAGCAGCCAGCCCCATGCTCCTTGACAAATGGGATATAAATCTGATGCTGGGGCCCAGCCCAGACAGACAAGACAAAGTCTCTGGGGTCTTGGCGTTGGTGTCATTTGAACATTCTCAGGTTATTCCACTGTGCAGTTAGGATTGAGGACTAGTGACCTGGACCATTAGGGACAATCTTTCGGTGACAACTACATTCTGAAAACACTACTCTTATGTCTCAGCCTCCCTTCCTTCCTTCCCTCTCCTAAATACTCACTCCTCTGTGTCTTTGCTCCATAGAAACCTGAATCAGTGTCAAAACTACCACCACCACCTTCCCATAAGCCTTTATCCAATTATGCCCATGGATAAGTGTGCCAGAACATGCCTGTGAAGGCCAGGGGACAAATTTCAGGAATTGGCTCTCACCTTCCACCTTGTGAGTGGGGGTCTCTCTTATCTCCGCTTCAGCACTGTGTCTGTCAGGCTTACTGGCCCACAAACTTCAGGATGATTGTCCAGTCTCTGCCTCCAGTCCTGCCAATTTAGTTCTGGAATTACATGAATCCAGTTCTTTGCATGGGTTTTCCAGGGATCAAACTGGGGTAATCGTGATGGAGAATCAATACCTAAGCTACCCTCTCCAGCCCCAGGAGTGAATCTTATGGAAATGTAAAAACATCTAGGTTATCATTCAGTTAAGTATTCAGATATAGTCTTATATTTAAAAAAAGAAACCTAGCTGAGAATTTATTGGCAAATGATGGCTGCTGAGGGAAGGAAGTCAGTTTTCTTCAGAGATGTGGTTCCGGAAAGGTTACCCACGGTCTAGTAGATGGTCCTGTATACCTGTGTACATAAAGGCAAAAATAACTGGAATCATGGATTGATGGCAAGGGGAAGATAATAACTTTGGAGGGAAAATGGTGGAAGGATAAAGAGAGGAGTTGGGTGGGAGGGAATAGGAGGTGGATTTGATCAAAATATGGATGAATGAAATTCTCAAACTTTTTTTAAATCTAAGAGTATGGTCCATCATGACCTTATGTAGAGAATTGCATTCATCTCAGAAATCATAATATGTTAAAAAGCAAATGAGCATGGTTCTGTTTTTCATGCTTGAGATAACAGAAAAATCTATTGCAGTATGTCAAATACATACTGTATAAAAAACAGACCGAATTACAGCATTAGTGTCATAATACAGCAAAAACAGGACATCCTAAGACATGAAGGATGCATTGAGTATACACAGGGTAGGATGGCAAGGCAGTAAGCTGTGGAGTATGTGGGAAGCAGTAGTGGCCCCCTCCACCATAATAGCCCAACCCACAGAAAGAGAAATTATAAAATACTCTGCACATGTCCTTCGGCTGTCTGAACACTTATGAACCGAGACAGGGGTTTTAGACTGGAAAACCCAAAAACGCATCAGAGCATGATGAATGAGGATGAGCCTCAAGGTGCTTCCAAACTGTCACTTGTACCTGTCAGAGCTACAGTGGGAATAGCGGTCATCAGGTCTAGCAATGACAACTCCAGTAAATGTGTAATTCCCTCTCGTGAGCCAAGAAAATTCAGAGTCTTTCCCAGAAGACTCTAAGAAGCTTATTTACACATTGCACAGTATCCTCAGGTTTGCCCTTTCAAGTCAGGCAGGCAAGCATGGGGACAAGCCAGATGCTGCACCAGTAAGATAAGCCAGGTCATCTGTACTTGAAAATCCTGGAAGGCAGCTCTGGGCTGGTCAGTGTCCCAGAGCTAATCAGTGTGTGGGTGAAGCGGGTCCCTCTGTGACCTCCCAGGCTACTCCTTGTCCTTAGGTTCATGCTCCAAGAATTCCACCCTCCACCACTGCTCTTTCTGGCAGTTTTTCACAAGCCCGCTCCTCCCAATCTCTGTTGTGCTCCATCATTTCAACACTAGCAATCTTTCTGATCTCCCAGGACAGTAGCAGCTTCTAACTGGTATGAACCACCCTGAGGCAATGACAAAGGCAAAATGCCTATGCTAGGCTGCAATGCACACGCAGACACACACACATAGAGACACACACATACAGACACACACATACAGACACACACACACACACACACATAGAGACACACACATACAGACACACACACACACACACATACAGTCACACACACACACACACATAGAGACACACACATACAGACACACACACACGTACACATACAGTCACACACACATACACACACATAGAGACACACACATACAGACACACACACACACACACATACAATACACATAGAGACACACACATACACATACACATAGAGACACACACATACAGACACACACACATACACACACAAAACACCCAAACACACACATACAGACACACACATGCACACATACACACACGCACACACACATACAGACACACACACACACACATTAAATAAATACCATAATGATCTCTTAAATGTCTCAAAGGAACTTAAAAAGGACAAGAAATCAGGGGTGTCCAACCATCAACACATGAAAGTTTCCTCTACAACTATGTTGGACTTTATTCATAGCTATGGGGGAACATATATGACCCACAGGCTGCAGGTTAGACAGGTCTAAACCAGCTTATCTAAGCCTGGAGATTTAAAATATTAACCAAAGTGATCTCTGAAAAAAAGAAAATGTGTGAAGCCAGAGGGGGGAAATAGTTTTAACACAGGATTTAGATAATAAGATCTCAGGAGAAAAACAATGGGGAGTGGATTTGGCGTATTGTATTAGAATGGTATTGCCAGTACTTAGCATGGCATTTGGCAAGCAGCAGGTATAATGAATGAATTCATGGCCATGTATGCTAATTTTAAAAATAAAGACATTGAAATATCAAATGCTATTTGAACCAAAACCAGATACCTCTATAAGCTATAATGTTTTATATTCTTTTTTTCTGTTCAGTTTATTAAGAAAAAGACATTAAGAACCACTTCAACATCCTGGAAGTCAATATTTGATGAAAATATTAATATTACTGCTGCAGTAACAATGGAAACCCTCACATAACCCTTGCTAAGTGCCACCCACTGTCCTAAGGGCTTCACTTAGAGCTGTTGCTTAATCCCCGAATCACCTTGTAGAGAGGCAGGGGAAGTCTTAAGGCAACCTGCTGCCCTGGTTGGTTTTTACTGTCAACCTGATACAACCTAGAGCCAGTCAAGAAGAAGAAACCAAAACTGAAGTATTCCCTCCATCAAATGGCCTGGAACCGTGTCTGTAAGAGACTCTCTTGACTGAAGATGCATGTAGAAGAGCCAAACCAAGCTCTATCCCTTGAGCCTCGTCTGTGTTAAAACAAAACAAAACAAAGCAAAAACAAAAACAAAAACAAAAAACAAAAAACCAAAAAACTAGCTAGCTGAACATCAGCCAGTGAGTGAACTAGTAAGCAGCATTCTTCCATGGCTTACGCCTCAGTTACTGTTTGTGTTCCTGCTCTGGCTTCCATCAGTGATGGATTACAGCCTGGAAGTGTAAGCCAACTAAAACCCTTCCCCAGGTTTTTATCACAGTGACAGAATGGAAACCGGGACACAGTGGATTTTTTTTTTAATCACTGCAACAGAGAGAAACTAGAATGCCTGCCAGATCGCACTTGTAAAGGCCACCGTAGCCATGTGTCAGGTGTCACTTCATCAATATGATTCTCACCCAATGTGTATAAATGCCCCTGTGTGGATTCCCATTACACCCAGACAGGAAAGTTCTAACATGTCTCTGTAGACCAGATTCCTCTCTGTCACGGCCACTCATGTTCCTCTAAACCCAGATTCTGTCCCCAAACAGCCTCTCTCGTAAATCTGATGTTTCAGAGTCAGGCACTGTGCCACATACCTGTAATCTAAGCACTTGAGAAGCTGTGGCAAGGAGAATCTTAAGTTCAAGGCTAACCTTGGCTACATAGGAAAAGTGCAGGCCAATGCAGACTATCCTGTGAGAGACTTTGTTTCGAAAACAAAGCAAATCTGATTCTCGTTCTCAGCAAACTCTTGCTTACCCAGTCAGGTAAGAGCCAGCAACCCTCCAACCTCACACTGTGAACAAGGTGTGAGTCGTGATGGAAGGGGAATAGAGAATCCAAGCTTGTCTTCCCCAGGGGGACCATGAGTGTTTGTAACAAATTAACTGAGCTTCATTGAAAAGCTGAACTATTTGTTTGGTGCAGCAGCTATCTTTTACGATATTACCTTTCCCCTCAGGATCGAACATCCAGAAAAGAAATGAAATTTCTAACAGACATGTAAGAGGAAGATCAGAAAGGGTCTGTTTGCAGGATTGAGACCAGTGGCTTGGTTTCACCAAGCCTGCCCCAGGTCTTAATAAATGTTTTGCATGTACAGGAGGAATGAGAATGGTATCATGGAGCCCGTTAGCAAACCTGATATGGTATTATACGAATCATGCTTATGTATGGACTCTTTAAGCCGCTCCTCCCAAGACACCTCCAAGGCTGTAGCTAGCTAACTAACCCTTACTGGCATTTCACGATAATTCACAAAAGCTTGAATAACTCCATTTGTTTTCTGGGAAATAAGTGGCATCGTCAGCAGGCCTCGGCTGGTGCCTGGGATTCGCGGAGCATGCATCTCCATCTGGCCCTGTATCACTCTGTGCTCCTGCACCTGCTGCCCTCTCAGCAACAGTGTGTGCTCATTAGAGCAAGCTGAGTGCTGCAGCAGACGCCCAAAACACATGACAGGTCCACTGTGGTGGGCCTCCGTTCCATGCTCATGCATTAATTTCAAAGAGGTGAACAGCCCTTCTCCATTTAAAATGTGATTCCTGGAAGCTCTGTATTGGCAAGTCTTCAAGCTGAAGGTCAGGTCACTTCAAGGGAGTGAAATCAAGTCTTGAGGAGAGGCAAGCCTGGAAGACAGTAAGGGGAAGGTTTTCATGGGCCAGGCAGGAGATGACACACATCCATTCTGCCCAATAGTGTTGGGCCATTTCTAAAGGCAGAAGGACCTGGACACAGGTTCAGCTATGTGTCCAGGGAGGAAGAGGAAGCTCATATTTTGGATGAGTGCTTAGCAGTGTCTACCCTGTGATAAGTTATGAGATTGAACCATGAGTTTTACTTCCCACTCTCAATAAAGAGGCAATAGTACAGGCTGCAAGACATATTTACATATTGATAAATATGCCCAAGTTCTGTTTGGGGGACATTTCTTGGCATGTATAAAAACAGCTACATTTAAAACAAACAAACAGCTGCAATAATCTTTACTAGTCCCCGAAGCCAGGCAGGCCTAGATTTGGGATCTATCACTCTATACCTGGTTGATCTGGGAAAAAATGTTAGTTTTTCTCAGTCTCAGTCTTCTTATATGAAAATTGGTGTAGGTACAACATCTCACAAGCAGTGTGGACAGATTCAATGAAACCATGAATTTGACTCTGTATTATGAGGTCCAGAACCAAGTAAGTCCTGGAATTAGAAATCAAATCACATTTCACTGTGATTCCACATCAAAAGTCTTGCCACCTTCTAAGAATAAAATACACAATCACTGTGTAGAACTCATTAAAAGTGAGGGGAAAGAGTCAAGGAATTCTCAAAACCATCTCTCACATGACGGGGATGAGTTGGGGGTGAGAAGCTGACGAGATGGCTTGGTGGTTTAAGAATTCTTGCAGAGAACCCAGGTATAGTTCCCAGCACCCACAATCTGTAACTCCAGTCCAGAGTATCTGACATCCCTCTTCTGGACTCCACGGACACTGCACATATGTGGTACACATGCATAAATATAGGCACATGCATATACTCATAAAATAAAAATAAATAAATAAAGCTTTACTTTAAAATAAGAAGATTATGAGTTAGAAGGAGTTAGGCATATGGGGCCTGCTGCTGAGACCCCCTTCCCCTCTCCCAGGACAGCTTCCAGGTGCCTGACATTGCAGCCATGGTGGGAGAGGAATGTCCACAGCAATACATATAGACTAATAGAAGACTTAAAGATAAGATGCAAAGGTCTACCAAAAGGAAACATGAGGATATCAGAACATTTATCTAGACGACAATGTTTTGAATATCACCACGTCCAAAACACACACAACAAAACAAAAATAGACAATTGGATTCATTAGCTTAAATATCTTCTGTATTGCAAAGGATTTATTGAATGAAGCAATCTATGGAATGGGACAAAATATTTATAAGCTATGCATGTGCTAAGGGGTTAATGATGAAAAGGTTACAGGGTACTCAATGTACTAGCATGTAGCCCAGTAAACCCCGGACAAAGTATGATCACTGTGTGAAACTCGTTAAAAGAACTGGACACTCTGAAGAAATTATACAAATGGTTTAGCAACACCAGTCATCAGAGAAATGCAAATCAAAACCTGAAATGCAAATCATGCCTGTTAGAATGATTATCAAAATAACAAAAGAAACTAGGCATGGTGCCAAACACCTATAATCTGAAGATCACTGCAAGATGGAGGCCAGCCTAGGCTATATGGTGAGATCTTTTCTCAGAAAACAAAATGATAAAAGGCACATTTTATGAAGGATGTAGAGAGAACGGGAATAACATCACATTGTTGGTGGGAGAAACACTACAAAGATTCCTTGAGAAAATTAAAACTGGAACCTACCCTATGAGTCAGCAAGCCCACTTCTGGGTATGTATCTAAAGGAAAAGAAAAGGCGTGTTAAGGCTGAGGCTGTAGTGCAAAGGTGAATCCCCTGCCCAGAGTGTGTGAAGTCCTGGGTTTAATCCCCAGTACTGCAAAAAGCACAAATGAGTAGCTATATGTCAAAGATCTGTGATCCTATGACAACTGTAGTATTATTTGTAACAGTCAGAATAAGGAATTAATCTGTTTATCAATATATCAATGGATAAGGAACATGTATGCACACACACATACAAAACTATTTAGCCTTCAAAAGGAGGATTATAATATAATTTGTAACAACACAGGTGAGACTATAGTTATTATATTGTGTAAAATAAACCAAGGACAGGTGAGACAAATAATGCATGAAATGCAAGCAGGCATGAAATTTTAAAAAATCAAATTCATAGAAACCAAGTGAAATAGTTATCAAGGCCTATTAGAGGACAGGTTCGAAGAGATGCTGGTGAAAGGATTCAGCATGTCAGTATGGCAGAGGAATATGCTTAAGACATTTATGTGACTACAGTAAAAATATTGCATATTTGAAAACCACTGAGTAGATTTATGAGTCTTCTTATCATAAGAAAACAGCTATGTCAGATAACACATACAGAAGTTATTCTGATGTAACACCTCCATATGTATAAAACTTCAAAATATCATGTTGTAAACCATATATATATATATATATATATATATAAATTAAAAAGCACTTGGGAGGCAGAGCAGGTGGATCTCTGTGAGTTAAAGGACAGGCTGGTCTACAGAGTGAGTTACAGGACATGCAGGGCTACACAGAGAAACCCTATCTTGTACAAAATTTTTTTAATTAATTAATTTACTTATTTACTTCTTCAAGTTACATCTCAATCATAGTCCCCTCCCTCCTTCCCCTCCCATTTCCACCCTCCTACCCTCTTCTTCCTCACCTTCTTATCTGCTTTTTTTTTTAATTTAAGGTGTATGTTTTCCCCCCAACAGCTCCCCCTTTTAGTCCAATAAAAGGCTCTTTTTCTTATGACAATAAATACAATACAAAACAATAAGAATAATTAGACAATAATTATGGAAATTATAAGGTATAACATATATTCCCAATGTCTAGTCCATACATATTTGGCAACTGACATTAATATTCTATTATCTACCTCAATGAGTTTAAAGTTCTATACCTAACTCAGTTTTCATCCTAACTTGCATTACCAACTTAAGAACATCTTCTTAGACATAGAACATCCTTTTAATTCCTAAACAACTTAAAACGTAACTGTGAGACTATAACTATCTGGTCTTCAGCCACATCAGAGACCTGAGAAGGATAAATATACCTGAATAAACAGGAAGTGCAGAGCCAGGAAGCATCTTAATTCAATTGAATCGCAATAAGGACAGCATGTGAATGGGCAGTTTTAGGCCGAGACTCCAAAATAATTTACTTGGAGAAATAATACATTTGCTTTTGGTTTGATCCACAAAGCACCTGACAGCCAGATAGTTAGACTGTATTGTTTGGAAAGAAAAGAATAGCCCTGAGATGTCTCTTTGGGGTGATTCAGAAGGTATCATGGGACAATGAGATCCCAGGGGACCGTGGCTTCGCAACCAACACCGTTTTCCTGTGGCCCTAGTTGGCTCTGACCTGGCCACCCAACATATAAAGCTTCCTTTAAAGCAGAATTAATAATTTCATTCTGTGTGAGGCAGTGATAACTGCTCACGCAGTCAGCACTGCTGGGTTAAGTATTTCCCGCAGCCTCCTGGCGGCTCTAGCACCCACCGGCCAGTTCTATAATTTCACTGGTGATCACAAGTCTTCTTTGGATGCCCCAGAGCTACAGAGCATCTGTATTAGTTATTTTTTTTTCATTGCCAACACAATAAATACCTAACAAAAGCAGGGTAAGGAAGGTTTTTTTTCAGCTCACTGTTCCATGGTAGTGTCTGTCATGTTAGGGAAGTCATGGCAGCAGGAGATGAAACAGATGGCCATATAGCAACCACAGTTGGGAAAGGCGAGAGAAAGAGAGAGAGAGAGAGAGAGAGAGAGATGATTGCAGATGCCTGATGCTAAGTTCTCTTTCTCCTCTATACACAGTGCAGGACACCCAGTCAATAGCTAGAGTGGCACACCTACCTTAAGGGTGAGTCATGCCACTTCAATTAACCCATTCCAGAAAATCCCTTGCAGACATGCCCAGAGCCTCGTCACTTCTGTGGTTGTAGACCCTGTCATGTTGGCTATCGGTATCAACCGTAACAGCACCAACACTTTAAGGCTTTTTATTTCGTTTTGTTTTGCCTTTTAAGTTTCCAAACCATCTCCTTGGTGAGACAGGCAGCCCTGATTTGCTGAACTCTGCTAGGACGGCAGACATCATGTGGGGAGGGCGCACTGCTGTACAAACTGATGCCTGTTGTGAAATGACCAGCAATTTCAAGACAGCAGCTACATGTTCTTGAGGCTGGCCCTGGTGCATCCTGATTCTAGTTCCCCAGCACGCAGCTGTTCTTTATCCTCTGTGGCACTTCCTGAACAACCCAGCCTTTGAGTAGCTCAGAAGTGAGTGTTTGACCTGGCTTCCTTGCGAAACTATATTTACTAAGGCATGACTATGACGCTTTTCGTTCCAGGCATGTAGCCTCTGAGCAGAGAATCCTTCTCAAAACTTGTCCTGGCAGCTGCCACCCATCAGCCACCCCAGAAATGTTGTCCCGCTTCATCCTGGCAGGAATAAAAATATTTTAAAGAGAAGAAATTGTATCCTTCCCTTTGGCTATCAAACTATTGCAATCCCTTGGGTAGTCTCACACCAGAAGGAAAGGGGTGAAGCCTAGTGGCAGACAGAGGAGGAAACACATTTCACAGTTCTGAAAATCTGTTTAACCGACCAATTGTGGGGGGCTGAAGAGATGACTCAGCGGTAGAGAGTCCTTGCTGCTTAACCCCAAGGGCCTGAGGTTGAATTCTAGTGGCCAAAATGGAGAGCTCACAACTATGTGAAATTCCTTCTTTTGGCCTCTGCACACACCCACACACTTATATGCATATGCTTGTGCAGACTCATACACATGGCCACATAAATGCATGCACGTAAAAAAATAAAAATACGATTGCATGCACGTAAAAAAATAAAAATACGAATTTTAAAAATTGGCCTCTTGGAGTCAGATAGCTAAGTCTACCTCATAAGGGTTGCCATGACCCAGGCTTTGATCTAACATTTTAATACAGAGACTGTTGCTCCCTTGGTCCCCAGCAGAGGGTCCAGCAAGCCATCTACATACTACATCCAGGGTTACTCTTCACTTCTTACTTCTACCAGGAACTATTCAGGTCCCATGTTCTGGGTCTTCAAGTTTTAGGAAGATAATCTATATTTAAAACAAAATGCCCTAATTCCAAAGTGTTGGCAGTTAAATAACAATTTTTAAAGAGAACTATAAGGAAAACAAATATATCTGCAGACCCACCTGCTGTGAGCAGTGGTTTTCAACTTTGTCCCAGGTGAAGGATCTTGCTAAGATTTGAGTGTGCTTCAGGTGTTCCTCAAGGCTTCATGGGTTGAAATTTAACCCCTGTTGTGAATTGCTGGAAGGGTAGCAATGTAGCCTAAATATGGTGTTCACAGGCAGGGACTTTTGGAGGTAATTGCATTAGATAAGGTCATCCCAGTGGATAAAATGAGAGAGGCTTGGGGATGTGGTTCCGTTGGGCTATACTGCCTGCCTAGTGTGCATGAAACTCTGATACTAGTATCCATGAACCAGTGTACTTGGACATGTCAATAAATTCAGTGTTCAGGAGTTAGAAGTAGGAGGATCAGAAGTTCAAGATCACCGAAGGTCACTACAGATTACATAGAGTGTTCGAGATCTTATGTTAAATAAATAGATGATAGAAGATAGATAGATAGATAGATAGATAGATAGATAGATAGATAATAGATGGATGATAGATGACAGACAGACAGACAGACAGACAGATAGATAGATAGATGGATATATAGATGACAGATAGATGATAGATAGGTAGATAGTTAGATAGATAGATGGATGATAGATAGATAGATGGATGGATGGATGATAGATAGATGATAGATAGATCGATAGATAAAAGGAGGAGAGAGATTAGCAGATACACATGCGTAACCATTCCTGTCTCTTGCTATGTGAATATCTTGTACCTTGAGATTTTTGTGAGCAAGAATGCCACCACCAGATACACTCCTTGCCCTGTAAACAGAGCCATGAGACAAAATGACCTAGCCTCAGCATTTCATTGCAATAGCGGGTATTCTGATACAGTTTCCTCCACAATAGCTATACTGTCTCTAAATATCACTCCTGCCAGACCACAGAAGGACAATTTCCCTTTGCCTTTGAAGAGACCCAGCTGTCACATACCTAAGATAGGTTAACAGGGAAGAAGCACACAATTTTATTTACAAGGACATGAGGGATCCAAAGAAAATGAAGAGTTGATTTGAAAAAAAAAAATGACCAAGCCTAAGGACTTTTTCAGCAATCTCAAAATATTTCATATGTAGTATGTCAGTTGAACTCAGAGAGGCAATAATGAGGAATGTTAGGGTAGCCCGTGTGATGGTTCATGCTTGTAATCCCAGCAGTTGGGAGGCTGAAGCAGGAGGATCATTGCAAGTTTGAGACCAGTCTGAACTACACGGAGTTCAAGCCAGCCTGGGCTACTAAGTGAGATACCATTCCAAAAGAAAATTTTAAAAAAATGAAAAAAAAAAAAAAAAGGATGTGAGAGACAGCACAGCTCTTCCAGAGTTCCTGAGTTCAACTTCTAGCAACCACATGATGGCTCACAAACACCCATCTGTGATGGGATCTGAGGCCCTTTCCTGATGTTCATGAAAACAGACCACTCATGTACATAAACAAACAAACAAACAAATAAATAAATCTTTTTTACAAGAGAGATGTATGAGGACATGGAAGAAGGTAAGAGTTGTTTTAATAACGTCTGTTTATATAGACGTCACCTACTTAGCTCCTATCTGCTGAAGCATCCCCTTCCAGACACTCCCAAGGAGCAGAGAGTGGTTCGTGGTTTAATGAATTGGCTAAGTGAGCCTTCCTTTTGGCTCTGGCTCTTCACAGCTAGAATCCCCCAGGCAGTTTCTCACCCTGGCAGCCCCAGATGTTGGCTGCCCAGCAGAGTCTGTAGGATGGGCCACCTGGGAACTCCTGAAAGGAGCAAACACTTGTACAGTTTGCTCATAGCTCTCACTGTGAGTTTCTGTTTGGTGAGTTCCACGTTCCCAGGAAGTGCCCTCAGCGTTCCATAACACAATAGCTCTTGTTGGGCAGTGGGTGGGGCGTGCTGAGGGACACAACTCTGAAAAGTACAAGATTGACACCATGAATAGGAACAGACCATCGGAAGCCATTCCTTCTCAGAATCATGTGTAAACTGAAGCCTATCCAACTGGACCAGCCTGGAAAGCCAAGGAGGAGACGGTAAAGACAGGACTCGAAGCTGAGCCTGCCCCTAGGCGCATAATGATATGCTTCCACCCAAGGCCTGGGGACTTGAAGTCAGGGCAGAGAAGTTCATGCCCAAGGACCAGACAAGGACTCTAGTCCTTTGATCACCTAAGCTACCAAAATGGCTCAAAAACAGCAAGAGCCCTTCTCTCATCTTTTAGACCACAAGGTTCAGACAAGTGGATCAGCTTCCAAGGCTATTGTCAGCAGTCACCATGTCAAAGCCTAACGTTGAAATGAGTGTGCACCAGTAGAACTCTAAATGATTTAACACAGCAGCAGGGGATGCATATACTTACAGCTGGAATTACTGAAAATATCCTTTTAAAACTCTGCCTGAGGCGACCTGGAGAGATGCCCCAGTCAGTAAAGTATTTGCTACACAAACATGAGGACCTAAGTTCAATCCCCAGAATCTATGAGCTTCCCTCACTGGTGGACTATAACCTAGAAGGGTAAGGCAAATGAGCAGCAGGGTGTGGTGGCACCAACTTGTAATCCCAGTACTAAGGTGCAAACAACCAGAGGCCTGGGGCTCACTGGCTGGCCAACCCAGCCTACTCAGTGTGCTCCAGGACAGTGAGGGATCCCTGTTTAAACAACAAGGTGGACAACTCCTAATGAATGATGACACTTAAGGTTATCCTCGGGCCTCTACACACACAGACACACACACACACAGACACACACACGCACACACACACACACACACACATACACACACACATGCATAAGCACCTTTGGACATACGCACTTAGGTGCATAAATGCTTCCCCCCTTCTCTCTCACACACACATACTAACTAACCCATGCATGCATGCACAATCCATCTGTGTAAAATGGGACAAGACCAAAAGTTGGCAACTTCAGTGTTTTGCAGATTTAAGGTAGAGGAAGTGTATTTTCTTGCACAAATAATCATTTTGGGTTTTATCACGGATTGAAGTCATTGTGAAGATTTTAACTTTCATTTTCTCTAAATTGTATAGATTCATAGCAAAAGTTTTCCTTATAGATAACTTGTCTTCTTAAATACTTTACCTAAATTACCTTTTTAGACTTTCTAAAGTAAAATAATTAATGTTTTTTTTCTTGCCTATAATATAATGCAGAATTCTCACAAATTAGCTAAGGTCTAGATAGATAACTACATATAAGTGTGAATAGTAAGTTTCGCTAGTTACATGTAGCTGTGCACGCATGTAAAGAAGTATGGAGCAGAGGGAAGGAAGGGGGGAAGAAGGAAGAAAAAAGGACAAGGTTTAAGAAACGTGAGGGAAAAGGTGGGTGGGTAAGGAAGTGGTAGATCTAAGAAGAGTTGGATGAGGAGGTGAATGTGATCAAAACACACTGGCTGAACTAGACAGGACTTGGAGGTGCCATTTTTCCCAAGGCCAGAGGGTAGCAAGGTAGTTCAAGTCAAGTTATGGGGGCTGCCAGGTGTACTCGTCAAAACACTACCCGGTGTGATGACTCACTTTGCCAACTTTGACACAATCTAGAATCACCTGGGAAGAGTCTCAGGGAGGGGTTGGTTGTCTTGATCAGCGTGGCCTGTGGGCATTTCTGAGAGTTTATTGTCTTGATTTTGTTAGTGACGGTAGGAAGACTTGCCCTTTGTGAGTGGCACTATTCCCCGGGGTTGGGTACTGGACTTATGTAAGTATACAAAGGGGAGCTGAGTACAAGAAGCAGGCATGCTTTCATTTCTCGCAGCTTTTGTTGGGGACATTCGACTACATCAGCACCCACATCTCCTACCAAGCGGTTTGGTGATCCACTTGCTCATTCGAGTCATGGGCACCAAGGAGGTACTTCTCATGAAGCCATATGGATCCACAGTTGGTTTGTGAGACAAGAATGATTGACTGGCCTACATTCCTTCCCAGAGTCAAGAAGACATCGTGACCTTAGCCCTTTGCTTTATTGTCTGATACTTCAAAGTCTTAGAAGAAGACGTGGCCTCTTTGATGATTGCAAAGTTTTCAGAGTGCTGCCTTTTCTCCCAGGATAGATGAGCAAAATGCCTCACAGAGTGTTGCAAAGTCTTGCCTTCTTAAGATTGCTCTAAGGTACTAAGAATCACGAAATCATGAAGCCCATGCTGGTCTGGGATGGTTGTGTACATAAGAGTTTAAAGATCACTGTATGCCTCTGAGTCCTCACTGGAATTCCATGCTGCTGTTGTCTCAGATGGTGACTGAGACAAGGGAGTGGAAACAAGGTTCATGAGGAGCAGGTGAGACAAGCGTACTCAGCAGCTCTGAAGGTCTAGGCACAGTGGAAAAAACTGTGGCCACTCTAGGCTGAGCACGTAACCAAATCATGGTTACTTTCACTTCTACCGTAAAAGATCTCCTATATTGCCTAAAATCTAGCAGAACTGAAATGCAAAACTATGTATTTATAAAGAACCAAAGTTTAGGGGCTGGGAAGTTGGGACAATCAGTAAACTTCCTGTTATTCAAGCATGGGGGCAGGAATTCAGATTCCCAGAGATCAAGTAAAAGGCCAGGGATGGCAATGCACCCTTATAACTCTTGAACTGAGGGGAAAAGGTGGAGACAGGTGGATCTCGGAAGCCCATTGGCCAACCAGTCTAGCTAAACCAGTAAGTGAGCTTTAGTTTCAGTGAGAGTATTTCAATAAAAGACAGAGGAGAGTAAGTGAAAACAGCCAATGGGGTCAATCTCTGGCCTTCACAGGCACGCATACACACACGCTTATGCACACCACACACACGTACTTGTATCAAGAATGTTAGCTACTTATTGTTGCATTAAAAACTACTACAAGAATTATTTACTAAAATATAAGCATCTACCATTTCATACCACCTAAGGTCAAAAATTTGGGAGCAGTTTGGCTGGGTTGACTCATCTCCAGGGGCCCATGAATTACAGTCACAACCATGAAACCAGCACTGGATCAGTTTGGTTACAGTGTCTACTTCCAGGATGGTTAACTCACATGGCTGCCAAGTTGGTACTAGCAGGTATGGCTGTTGGATGCCTCACAGACCTCTCTATAAGGCACGATAGGCCTTCGCACTCCAGAGGCAGCCCTCTCGAAGAGCAAGTTATCTGGCAGAACATTCTGGAAACCACAGTGTCCTTTATAATCTAGCCTTGGAATGAGTCACACTCAGTTCTTTCCCCAATGTCCTATTGTTTACACAAAATTGGTTTTCCTATTTGGCACAGGACAGTCAAGATGTGAGGATCTTGGAGGTTGGTGACTGTGGTGGTTTGAGTAGGAATGACCCCATAGACTCATGTGTTTGAATGATTGGCCTATAGGGAGTGGCACTGTTAGGAGGTGTGGCCTTGTTGGGTGGGTGTGGCCTTGTTGGAGGAAGTGCGTCACTGTGAGGGTGGGCTTTGAGGTCTTTTATGCTCAAGATACTCTTGAGTGTGGCAGACAGTCGTTCCTTGCTGCCTGTCGATCAAGATGTAGAACTTGATCAGTTCTCAGCTCCTTCTTCACCAGCACCATGTCTGCCTTCATGCTGTCATGCTTCTTGCTATGACTAAACCTCTGAAACTGTAAGCCAGCCCCAATTAAATGTTTTCCTTTATAAGAGTTGGTGTTGAGCCGGGCGTGGTGGTGCACACCTTTAATCCCAACACTTGGGAGGCAGAGGCAGGCGGATCTCTGTGAGGCCAGCCTGGTCTACAAAGTGAGTCCAGGACAGCCAGGGCTGTTACACAGAGAAACCTGTCTCAAAAAAAAAAAAAAAATTGTTGGTGTGGGCATGGTGACTCTTCAGAGCAATAGAAACCCTAAGGCAATGACCATGCTATAGAAAATTAACGCCTGTGTAAAAACACAGTTAACACATTCTTGGGAAAGATGAATGACCAAAATCCTCAGAAAGACAAGTCTTGTTCAAGTTTCAAACCCTTTATTCTGCCTTTGAGCCAGAAGTACTTGCAACAGAAATGACTGAACTCCACCTTCCTTTGGCTCTCTGGCCACCACTACCAACAAAGCTTCAGAGTGTGCTCCAAGGAGGGACTGGCAAGGACAAAGCAAAGCAAGACCATAGCCTATCCCTCCATCTTTCCCTTTGACTCAAAGGGGGCACATGGCTGCACTCACTGGACAGGACCACAATGCTAAGACTTCCCAATCAATCAATCAAAGCTAAGGGATGATGGAAGTTCAGTGAAGTTCAGCTCTCATCAAAAGACCAAAAGTGCAATTTGCCGGCGTGACATAGATGAGGAAAGATAGTACCAATCTCAGTGAGCACAGACAGTGCCATGCGCAAAAGACAGTGTTCTGTTAATGACAAAGTCACTCTCACACAGAGTGACTGGAAATCCTAAGCTGTGGTGACCAGGTTCAGAAGGGGTACTGTCCCCCATCTTCTGTCAAGAAGCAAGGCTTTGAATTAACTTTTAATTAATTGTAGCCAACGTTTATATAGCAAAAATTGTACTCATTAGCTCCTGTCTCTGGCTTTTTAAACTTCCCCTTCTTCTAAAGATACTAGTTGATTGGATTAGAATCCTCCATAATGACTTTAGTTGAACTTAATCTGACTTGGCCTTAATGCACCCATTCACATTCTAAGATACTGGGGGCTAGGGCCTCAACATATGGATTTGGATGTAGGGGCACACTTCAATCCCTAACAGATGTGTTAAACCTGAGCGAAATAGTTCATCTTTTTAAAGGTTTATTTTAGTGTGTGTGTGTGTGTGTGTGTGTGTGTGTGTGTGTGTGTGTATTTGCAGAAGCCAGAAGATGGGTATTAGATTCCCAGGAGCTAGAATTACAGGTAGTTGTTAGACACCTATGAGGGCCCTGCAAACCAGATCAGGGTCCTCTGTAAGAACAATAAACACTTGTAACCACAGAGCCATCTCTCTGGCCGCAGACATCACTGTTAAACACCGAAAAGGTTTGTCCTCAATCAAATGAGTCCAGCAACCCAAGCAGTAATGATTATGAACACTATTTCTGTTCAGCATTTGACAAAACCAACAATTTCATTTTTTCCAAACATGAAATGAAAGGAAAAATACTTCTTATAAAGAAAATGGTTCTAATGAGTACAAGATGTGAATATTAACAAGAGTGAGATTTGTTCACAGCTATGAGATAAATAATGGACTTAAGCTGGTATTCATTACAGAATTGAGGCAGCAGTACTGGTCCTAATTAAAATAAAATTAATCTCAGTGTCATTCAGTAAACACTGGCAGAAGGCAGCGGGTCCATGATTATTTTCTTATGGCTCTCATTAACCCAGGATGAGAACTATTATCATCTTCCATGGCTCAGGCTACAGCCACCAACATTTGGAAGAATAATTTAAAATTCAGTCATGCAAAGTAAGCAAAAATGATACAAGTGTGAATGGAATAACTTGCTCTCATGTGTGTGCTTCCAGGAGAATCACAGTAACTAGAGTGACAAGAAACTGCCTCATGAGCTTTCAGTGACATTTCATCAGCTCAAAATGTTTCCTCACCATGATACTTCCAAAAAGGGCAGACAGGCAAAGATGTAAGACACATTGTGAGTTGTAGTTCCTGAGTGAACTCTGGCCTCCTTCTTTGACTTTTCCAAGAACAGATTCTCAAGGTCACAATCAAACCTTCCCTGTAGTGTCTCCCCTAGCCCATTCTATTTTCTACTCTCGCACTAACATATGTGGAAGTTAAAACCCTCCATTTTCATAATAAAATATGTCTTACATCTCTCAGTATGCCTGTCCTTGCTGGCCTATGAGAAATCTTTATTGTCATCTATAATAGTGGTAGTTTACACATTACCAGTGATAGTCTGGCATTCAAACACTACAGCAACTCCCTCCTTCGCCATGGTCTTGGTTCACATGATTTCACTTACCTGAGGTCAACTGAAATTCAAAAAAACCACATGGAAAGTTCTAGAAATAACCTAAAATTATAGAAATATCCTAAGTTTTAAAATACATGCTGTTCTGAGAAGTGTGATAACAGCTTAAGAGCTGACCTCTGCCACCCATTCCATGTTGAAAATGATCTCTTTGCTCAGTGCATACATACTGTGTACATTACCTTCCCATTAGTCACTTAGTGATTATTATTAGTC
>CAJQZJ010033456.1:1722049-1804276 GCA_907164525.1 Lophiomys imhausi | reverse complement strand
ACATTACCTTCCTGTTAGTCACTTAGTTATTATTATTATTAGTCTTGATTATCAAGTTGTCTATTATATTGTCACCATGCTTGGTCAAGTAACCTTTATATAACCCAATAATGGCCCTGAATTTCAAGGATAGTGATACAAAGGAGACTCCAGAGGACAAACAAGGAGAGCTTAACTCTGGCACAGTGGACAGCACTTCAAAGCATCGAAGGGAAGGCACCATGCACATCCCTTGCATGGTTTCAGGCATCCACTGTGGGTCTTGAAACATTCCCAGCAGATAAGCAGTGTCAACTAAACTTTCTGCCAATCACTCAATTACACTTTCCCTCCCCTCCTCTCCCTTGGGAATTTGACCAGAGTCATTTTTTCCCCTCTTTAAGTGAGCCATAAAATTAAGAACAGACTAAGAGCCAAGAAGACCCTGTTAAACAACGCTGTCTTCCTGGGGGGGCACCTGCCAGTGGCTTTTGTGGAGGTGCCCTGTAGCATCATTCCCAGCTTCCCCAAAAGCCACCAACACACAAATAATTTCCAACTTCAGCATGTCATAAACACTTGCTTAATGGTGAAGTTGAAACAGTATGGAGAATCCAAAAAACACCTTCCAGTAGAGTGCAGGAAGCAAGAATAGGATCACATTGTACTTTCTGGGTGGACTTGGGAACAAGCAAGAGCCAGCTTGGGAAGCCAGTATGAAGACCTCAAGTCCCACCTACACAATGACTTTATCTCCTTGGCTGAGGGATCAACAGATCCTGTGTCTTCTCAGTTGCCCCTGGCTAATCAGGGGACCCTGCCAGAGGCCTGGCAGAAGGCAGATTAGAAATCTATTTGTAGCAACACACCAGTAAGAGGAGATGAACCTCTGAATGAAGTCACTGCAGTCAACATAAAGGTCAAACTTGCAAATAATACATGATAGTGCTGGTTGGTCATGGGAAGGGATGTGAAGAAGCGAGAAGGAGAAAGAAGAAGACTCCACCTCGGTTGTCTGGGCTCCTGTTTTGCACACATAGACTGAGAAGGGAACAGGGAGGGTCTGCAGATTGATTTCCAATTTACGTTGTATTCGAAGCTCCCTTTAGCAATGAAATAAAGCTGAGCTAAAAATGGAGAGCCAGGAACTATGCAGACAGTCCTGAAGCCAGGCCACACACGCCTTGCCAAGCTCTACTTTTGGGCAGTAATCAGAAGTGAATTCTGTTAGTAATTCATCACACAACTCAATCCCTATCTTTTCTTTCCTGGCTTTGAGCACATACATTCAAGGATCTTACTGGGTCACCAATCATAAAAATTTAAACCATTGTCTATTAGAATATTGTCCCAAGGAATACCTGTGCAGTCCCTGTTTCATCATCTGTATTGGACATTTCTAGTGGTCCACTCTGGGGCTGCTCAACCTCTGCTATCTCATGTTTCAGTCTCCAGGGACACTAGTTCTGGAAAGCCTGTTGTCACTTTTACCACGGAAGCCAATGTCTGTCACACAACGGAACAGAATGAAGTGCTTCGGCAACCTGCTGTGTACCAACGCATGCCCAACTGGGAAAACTGCAAAGTTGACAATTTACGAAACATAGCTGGGTTCTTCGGTTACAGACATTGGTGGACAGTTCTCTCTCCACTCCTCCATCTCTAGTGACCTATAGTTAACAATCAGGCAACTTGACCACACAGCCTTCCTTCTTTCCCTGAGGTCACACTCCACAGTAAGACCTTCATGTGATGCTTTGTGCTTAGCTCTGCTTTCTGCAGAATCTAGGCCAGGGCACAATGGAAATGAGCAAGTGAAGAAACAGAACCACCATCTCACTTTTAATTACTTGAGTGTGTAGGAAAAGAAGGGACGATGCCATTCCTTTGGGGATATGTATACCAACTCAAATTGGTTGTATAGCCCAGGCAACATTATTTCCACAAAAGTCAGCAAGGAGCTATACAACATGCTTATTTTTAGCATTTATATTTTAAAACTCATGATTTGAAAATACATATATCATGCAGACAATTCAATACATACTACTTTTAATGGCCTTTTACAGCATTTTAATGTACATTTGGCTGTTTTAAGAAAATATTCACCTAGTACTTCATTTACTGTTCATTGATAGAGTTCACTGTTTATTGATGTCTATCAATAAACACTCTTCTTTTCCTCCAACTCTATCCTGTTTGTTATTTCTCTGCTAATTTCTTCCTTTCTTTGGACAGTTATATTAAAAGCCAACAACTTCCACCGCGTTCCTGAAAATATGATCCATTTAAGCCTCATGTTTTGAGGGATCCAGTCAAAATATAAAACACACACACACACACACACACACTGGCAGGAAGTTCAACAGAAATTATTTCCCCCGGTCATGTGGAGAGAAAGTATGTAATAAAGATGAGCCTCCAATCAGCTATGGGTTGGGCTCTGACCTGCCTGTAGAGGCACAAAGAGGACTCTGTGTAGAGGGAGACCTGTTGTAATTCCTTACTGTGCAGAATGGAACACTTACTCACTCAACACAGTAGGATACCCACTGTGTTTCGGGGATATCCCTGAACAAGAAGGAGCTTTCCTGTCCCCATGGATCTTTCCAAGCTGTGAGATCATGATCCACTGAGTCTCATGGCCAGGAGCTCCAAGAAGACACAGACCCATGGATGACTAACAGACCAATTACTGATGAAGATAACAGCTTCTGTTTTGCCTTCAGCCCCTGCCTTCCACCTGTTGGCCACACTCCAGTTGGTGGTGCCTAAGGCTACTCAGCCCAGCTTTGTGTGGCTGGACTCACGGTGACAGAGGACCTTCTAAAGGTCCTGTTACTTCATCCCTAGAACCAGTGGGTGAGCTCTCAGGGTTCCTATCTTCAAGGTATCTTCTGGGTGCATGAGAACCTGGTCACCCCACTTCTGCTGACAGGTGCAGAGAGTTGGAGTTAGCCTAAAATTTACCCTCCGGCCTTAAATCAGCAGTCTTTAGATTTATTTTTTAATCTTAATATATAGGAAGAAATATATTGTACACAGTTTCAAAAAATTAATTACAAATTGAGCCTGTGTTTTAACACCAGCTGCTCTTTGAAATTTAGCCTAAACATCGGTCTTATAACTTATCCACTGAATACCTGTTCTGTTAGGTGGAGGCCTGTACTGGGAGAATCTTTTTTTTTTTTTCGTACAAGGAAACCCATGAGAAATTAGCTACGGAAGGAATATATTGGATCTTTCTATGCCAAGGCCCCATGGAACTCAGATGAGGATGGAGAAAGAATAAACAACATCTCTCCTTGTTCAGTGATGTTTTGGTTGTGTCTAATAACCTACATAAGAAAAGGTTTAAAACAAAACATATCATCCCACTGAGTTACCTGTGGATTGACGATTATGTGGACATTATGGGGACAGAAAATAGCTCTGCTTGCAAGTCCGTTACCCTGTTCTGGCCTACTGGAAATTTTGTGGCCAAATTTCGGTAAGATCTACAGCGTGGACCTGTGGCTACAAGAGCCTGGCTGTGGAAATTGTGCATCAACTTAATGCTGTATAACTAACAGGTTCCATGGAGCAGAAAGTGATACTTCTTTCTCCAAAGGTCTATTAATGAAGCCAAGAAAGGCGACAAGAAACATCTTTCACTGCAGATATTCACTGAGGACATCCAAAGCTCTGCCAGTACACAGAGTATTGCTATTGATCCCAGGCAAGTAAGAGAATCTCAATCCTCATTGTTGCAATCAAGACACTTGAATCTACATGATATTATCATGAGCAACATTCAAAATACATTTATTCGGCAGGAATCAAAAAATTTCACTGCTCATCCCAACCTGCCTGGGCTGTATGTGAAAGACGTAAATTCAGATGCCCGGGGGCAATTCGCAAGAAGGCAGCAGCAGAGCACTTTGAACTAACACTATGGGAACAAGAGTCCAGGATCTGGTGACAAAAGTCTACATATGACACATGCTGATTATGAAGGGAATTTGACAATTGTTCTTCACAAAGCTCAGGAAGAATCCTAAAACTGGGTTGAGACACACACACTATGACATTTGAGGATCACAGAGAATTGCTTGATGTGAATGCCAGTGAGAGTGGCTATGAAAAAGGATACAACCACTGAGGGGTTCTGTGCCTCATCAGGACCAAGAGTGTACAGCCCGGGCAGCTATTAAGAGAGGAAAATCTTTGGAAAAGAACTGGGTGCCATTTGTGAGGATGCCAACCTGCGTTGGCAATTCTGGACTTGTTCTCCCTCATCAAAGAAAAGGGGCCAAAGACTGAGAACATCTTCATAATATCAGGTGACATGAAACATGCCAGACACTAAAGGACAAAGTGGATCATGGCGAAGATGAACGAAAGCATTCATGTGGTGGCGTTTGTCCTAAAGGAGTTTCTTCAAAATATTCAAGGAAGCCTGATGACAACGACACTTTATGATGAGTGGCTCGGTGTCAATGAGCAAGCCAGTGAAGAAGAGAAATTGGCCGCTGTGCAGAGTCTTTTAGAGAAATTGCCACCATTGAATTGTTTACTCTTGAGACTTCTACCCTGAATCACCCTAAAACAAAAGATCTAACTGGACAGACCCATGTGCTCATAAGCAAAGTCTGAGTGAGCCTGGACTGTATTCACTGAAAGAAACTGGTTCTAGTAACATCCGATTTCTTTGATGAAATTTCTACTACAAAACTCACCTAAAATATTTGGCGAAGACGTGACTTACGTTTTTTATGAAACATCATTATTTTCCCCGCATGGCATGAAAGCTCCGAGTTCTCAGACAAATTTATCTGACACTGATGAGAAGGACAACGAACTTCCAAAGCAAACCTCTGTCAGTGTACAACATGACCCAAAAATCTTTCTGACACTGTTTAGAAGGACAAAGAACTTCCAAAGCAAACCTCTGTCAGTGAGACGACATGTCTCACAGGGAATGAGGATAACCAGTTCAAGTAACCGTCCTCTCGATGAAGAGGTGACAGATTGGGAAAAACTCTTCACCACCCCCACATCTGACGGAGAGCTAATATCCATAATTTACAAAGAACTCAAGAAATTAAATGCCAAGAAACCAAATAATCCAATAAAAAAATGGGGGAAAGATCTAAACAGAGAATTCACACAGGAGGAATCCCTAATGGCTGAGAGACACTTGAAGAATGTTCAACATCGTTAATCGCCAGAGAAACACAATTCAAGAGGACTAAGATTCCATCTCACACCTGTCAGAATGGTTAAGATCAAAAACTCAAATGACAGCACATGCTGGCAAGGTTGTGGAGAAAGGGGAACACTCCTCCATTGCTGGTGGGAGTGCAGGCTTGTGCAACCACTATGGAAATGAGTCTGCGATATACTAGAAAATTGGCCTAGCTCTACCGGAATACCCAGCCATACCACTTCTGGGTATACATCCAGATGATTCCTCACCAAACCACTAGCATGTTTCTTCATCTATATACATAGCAACTTTATTTGTCTGGAAACAACCCAGATTTTCCTCAACTGAGGAATGGATAAAAACAAATAAAACAACCATGGTACATCTATACAACTGAATATGACTCAAGCATCAGAAACAATGAAATTATTTACAGCCAAATGGATGGAACTTTAGAAGCTCAGCCTGCATGAGCTAACCCAGACTCAGAAGGATGCACATGACATCTATTCACTTATAATCAGATTTTAGCTATAGTACAATTTAACTATACTACAACCAGTGCACCAAAGGGAACAGGAACATAGAATTTGTTAACCATCAATGAAACACTTTGCCCTAGTGGTGCTGCCTTGTAGTCCCCCATGTATGAGGAGGCTGTTGGTCCTCATATGACTTCTGAACTGGAGCGGGGGACTGTTATGTAGGGACACTCCACTCTGGAGGAGTGGGATAGAAGGGATGGGAGTAGAGGGTGGGAGCGTGGGAATGGGAAGGGTGGAAAGAGGGCACTGTGATTGTGATAACCTGAAGTAATAAATAAAGATTTAAAAAAAATTAAAAAAAACTAATTACAAAGATTATAACTATGAACATATTTCAGGAGCCGTAAGATGTTCAGTGAGTAAAGACCTTGCTGCCAAATGTGAGGATCTGATCCCAGGAACCCACTGGTAGGGAGAGAGAATGAAATCCCATTTACCTTCTCTGACCAGCATGTTAGCATCTCACATTTTATGCATACACCCATAAATAAATATAATTTTAAAAACTAGTGATGAGCCTGTTTCAAAGTTATTTTTATAGCTGAGTGTGGTGTTGTATGCCTTTAATCCCAGTACTTGAGAGGCAGAGGTAGGCAGATCTCTTGTGAGTGCAAAGCCAGCATGGGCTACATAGTAAGAACCTGTCTCAGAAAAAAAAAGTTATTTTACAGGCTTAATATAAAGAAAAAACCTATAGTGGACAAATTCCAAATATTTACTTGTAGTCACATTTCACAGGAAAATAAAATGGATATTTCTTTATTTTATTGGCATACAATCATTGTAGAAAACAATGGATTTCATTATGACATTTTAATAATATTATATAATTTGGTCATTATCAATACCAAGTTTTTTCTGGTGCTCCCCACTTCCTGGTGGTGCATTTTCTCTTTCCAAACCCCACTGTTAGTCTGTACCACATTGTCCTTATTCATTCCTCCGTGTGGAATCTATCTTTCGGTTACTATGAACAACGCTACAATAAACATGGGGATGCAGGTGTGTGACTTAGATTCCTTCACATTATATCCACGGGAGTGCATGGCTGGGCTCTAGGGTAGTTCCACTCTTAGTTTTTGAGGAATCTCTATACTTATTTCCATAGTGGCTGCACTAATTTACATTCCCGAGATGGTTACTATTTAACTCTGGTAAATGTTTGGTTAAAGGTCACCAGAGTGTTAACTCAGCTAATTGTCAACTAGTGGGTAGGTAACCAGCTTCCTTGATCAAGTCTTAACCCCTTTAAAGTTAATAATCCCTTAAATATCAGAAAATTGCTTAAATGGAATCAGAAAATTGCTTAAATGGAATAGTATTTTCTTTTCAGAAAGAGCCCATGAATCATATAGCAAACTAAAGCTTACATCTCAGTGGAGATTGGGAATAATATAATTACAACTCTGAAGCAAATGTTTGTATCATTGAAATAGATGTCACAAGAAATACTTGTTCAATTCAAAGAGTTGGAATTTTTCCTTCCATTTTCTATTTCTTAAAGTACTTTATTGGGGTTGGTGAGATGGGTCCAGTAGGTAAAAGCACTTGCCACACAAATCCGACAACCTGATTTTGGTCCACAGATCTCACAGTGGAGACAGAATCAACTCCTGAAATTTGTCATCTGAACTCCACGTGTGCATTGTGCCACCCAAAACAACAGTAATAATAAAGTAAAAAAAATTTTTAAATTAAATATCTTTTACTTGTAAAAATGAGGATGCCTTATTTACAGTAAGAAAAAACACACCTTTGAGTGATCCTGCTTGTATGCTAAAAAGCAATGGGGAGTGTGGGGGTCTTGCTTTCAAATGTGTCATCTATTTACCCCAACAATGCCCTTTGAACTTGTTATTCTTTACTTTGCAGGATTTAAAGTCCCGGGCTGCCTGATGTCATCTTATTTGTCTGTCAAATGGTTTCTATGAAGCACACACTTCTTTATCACAGAAGCCAATATTTAAAGAAAAGAATGTTCACAACAGCTTTTTGTGTAATCTCTGGAAACCAGAAATAATCCAAAGGTCCACAAGCAGAAGAGAGATTGGTAGAGAGAGAACTTGTTAGAAGGTCAGATAGAGGAATGCTACAAAGGACCTTTAAAAGATCAAACTTCAGATACATAATCCAGGATGACTGTAACAGTCACGCTGAGAACAAAAGAAGCTATGCATGAACAAAGATGGTGTGTGAGTCTATTTACATGAAGCCAAAGGCCAGACAAAAACAAACCAATGGTGAGAAGATTAAGAATGGTGGTTGCCAGGGCTAGATAGATGGCTTAGCTCTTCCAGACCACCTGGGTTCGAGTCCCAGAACCTACAGGGTGGCTCCCCACTCCGGTTTCAGAGGACAGAGTGCCCTCTTCTGGCCTCTGTGGGCACTGCGTGCATGTGGCACAAACAGACAAGGCAAAACACCTAGACACATAAAAATTTATTTAAAAAAGAAAGAAAAGAAAAGAGGCTGCCTCTGGGTAGTGGAGGATCAAGATGATATATTCTGGATGTGGAAACATTCACATTTGTTTGCAACTTTATCAAAGCTCAATTATTGTGATGTGATCATATCAAGCCAATAGACATTCATAATCTCACCTGCTTAAAGTTTTTTATGTGTAGTGAGAGCATTTAAGCTTTTCTAACAATTTTCAAGTAAACAAAACACAGTTATTAGCTACAGTCACCATAGTGGATCTGCAGAACTGAGACCAACATTTCCCCAACCCTTCACTGGCCCACAAACTCTGAAAACTGCCATTCTTCTCTTTGCTCTTTTGGTTTTTTTTTTGTTGTTGTTTTTTTTTTTGGATTCCACATATGAATGAGACCATATAACATTTTTTTAGCATGTAGCTTTTTTTTTTCATTCAGCATATTATTCTCCAGACTTAACCTTATTGTTGTTTAAATGATTTTTTTTTAAATACTGGGTAGTATTACAACACACACACACACACACACACACACACACACACACCACATTTTGTTTATTCGTTTGTTGGCAGGCTTGTGTCCACGCTTATGAATACAAGTATCACTTTCAAACAACTGACTCCATCTCCTTAGGAGATCTACGCAGAAACACAATTGCTAGATCAGAAGGAATTCTATTCTTTTATTCTTTGAGGAGCTTCCAATCTGCTTTTCATAATGGCTGTGGTAATTTACATGCCGACTAACAATGTTTAAGGGTCATCTTTTCTCCGTATCCTTGTGGACAGTTGTCACCTTCTGTCTTTTTGGTAACAGACATTTTAACAGGTTTGAGGCGATGTCTCATGATAGTTTCCATCATCTCCAATGATCAATGACATTGAGTAGTTTCGTTTATCCCTGTTGGCCATTTGTTTATCTTCCTTTAAAAATGTCTATGCATATGCTTTACCCATTAGCAGATTTCTTACTTTAAAATTTAATTCCTTATATACCTTGCACAACAAGTCTTTATCAAGTTTATGGTTGGCAAATATTTTCTCTTATCCTATGGTGTCTCTTCATTTTATGGTCTCATTTGCTGTATTGTCTTTTAGTGTGATACAACCTCATTTAACTATTTTTGCTTTTATTTCCTGTGCCTGTGTGGTCATATACAAAAAAGAAATTGTCTTTTCCAAAGCCAATATTAAAAGGGTGTTCTTTGTGTTTTCTTTCAGTAGTCTTAGAGTTTAAGGTCTTACAGTTTACTCTAATCCACTTGAGTCAATGTTCTGTAGGATGTGAGATAAGGCTCTAACTTTATCATCTATCCAACTTCCCCAGTGCCATGTTAGATTTCCATTATGGTAACAAAACACCTCAGGAAAACAACTCAAATGAGGGAAAGTTTAATCTTAGCTTACAGCTTCATAGGTTTTAGTCCAAGATCAGATGGCTTCATTCCTTTGGACCTGAGGTGAGGTAAATTATCATGAGGTATAAAGGACATTGGTCAGCTCAAGGTGACCGGGAGGCACAGAATGAGAGAGAGAGAGAGAGAGAGAGAGAGAGAGAGAGAGAGAGAGAGAGAGACGGAGAGAGAGAGAGAGAGAGAGGTGGAGAGGAGAGTCCTGGGGACAAGGTGCAACCTTCAAAGGCGCACATTCCCAGTGACATGTTTCCTTTAGTAAACCTAATAGACTGTTCAGCTACGAACCATTTTGGACTGATCCTCTAATGAAGTTAGTGCCGGCGTGATCCAACTCTCTCTCAACAGAACCAAGTCTTCAAAGCATGAGCCTGTTAGGCCAGTGAGAGGCTTGCTCGCGTTCAAACATAATCGATGTGTTTATCAAACCGCCCTTGCTCTGTTGCTGTTATTGACTGTAAGCGCGCGCCTGTTTCTAGGCTTTCTGCTTTCTCTCACAGCCCTGTAGTCTGTTTGCTTGGTCCTCTCACCAGTTTGCAATGCTGTTTTGGTTACTGCAGCTTTGTAATGGACGTTGATGTCAGGTAGTGGACCATCTCTCCTCTTACTGGTGTTCCTAAAGAGAGCTTTGGCTATCTGGGGTCTTTTGAGGTTTCATATGAATTTTAGGGTCTTCTTTTTTCTATTTCTGCAAAAAAATACTTGATTTTGACAGGGATTTCATCTAAGCTGTAGCCTGTGCTAGGTCTATGAACACTTCAACAACATGAATCCTTCCAATCTGCATTTATTCCATCAATGTTTTCTATATTTTTACTTCTTTTTAAAATGTGCTTTTAATTGAAATTTTTCCCCCTTCCTTTCCTCCCTCCAGCTATATTCCCTCTAACCACTCCCATCTCCCCTCAAATTGACAGCCTTTTTTCTTTCAGTATTATTGTAACGTGTGTGTGTGTGTGTGTGTGTGTGTGTGCGCGTGCACAATTATAAATACAACCTGCTTAGTCCATTTTGGGTTTTTTGTGTACATGGTTTCAAGGCTCACCATTCTGCATCGGACAACCAATAACAGAGCTCATCTTTGGGAAAGGCTAATTTTTCTTCTCCCGGAAGTCATTAGCTGCCTATTCTTCTTTGCTAGGGGTGGAATTTCCCCCTTCCGCATCAGCATGCCTATAGATACTGCCATTGCTCTGGTCTTACCTGTGCAGCCACCTCTAGGGAGACTGTTGTTTCACAGCGGACTTCCTGGTCCTCTGGCTCTTACAGTCTCTCTATCCTCCACTCCCTCGAGCTCTGAAGCCTTTGAGGGATTGTTATGGATGTCCCTGGGACTCAGCCTTCAACAGTATCTTCTCAGTATTTCCGATCAGTCATAAGTCTGCATTGCTGTATTGCTGTTTCCTCAATTTCTTTCTTTCTTTCTTTTTTTTTTTTTGAGAGTTTGCTGTCAGCATGTAATATAAGAAAGCCAGTGGTTTTTGTGGATTGACTTTAATGAATTTGTACATGAGTTCCAATAGTTTTTTGTGGAACCTTCAGGGGATGAATAAATAGATGATAGATAGGTAGGTAGGTAGGTAGATAGATAGATAGAAAGAAAGATAGATAGATGATGTAGATGGCTGGATAGAGAGAAGATAGATGACAGATAGATAGACAGACAGATAGATAGATGGATGGACAGATGATAGATAACATCAACAAACAAACATACATACATTCGTGTGTGTATAGTCATATGTTGTATGTATACATACATATGACATGTGGTCTGTAAACAGAAAGCTTCATTTCTGCTTTGGAAACTTTTAATTTAAATTGTGTGCCATTTACACGGAGCTAAACACAGAAAAAGGTGGTACTTTTTAATACGGTATCTCAAGTAACAAAAGAAAATTCCCTATTGATATCTATTTGTGAGCAGCTTTTAGGAGTGTGTGTGTAATCAGTTGACTCTTGAGTTTCCCTGACAAAATCAAGGATGTTATGCTATGCCCACCATGCTGTATGAACTTTTACAAGAACCCTTTGCATGAGGTTCTATCATGTGACTACATTTGTTCGTTTCATCTTCACAATTCTTCTGGTGATCCAAAGACTTAGAGACCATTACTCTGGTTTTAGACATAAACAAATTTAGGCAAAAAAAAAAAAAAAAACAAGAGACAGGTTCAGAGTTCATAACAGATTCATGAATGTATCAGCTAGCACTCAGATCTTCTAACTTTATGCCAAAAGTTCTCCCATAGCAAATGTCGCCACCTCCCTCCCTCTCTGATGAGAGTCTCTTGTGGGGTCTCTCTTTGACTCTTCTTCCTTAGGGGAATATCTTCCCGGTGGCAATCATGCCAGATTACATGCAGGCAACAAGTTTGTTCTCCATTGTTACAGTTGGTTTGCTTCTCTCAGCAAACTTGGGAGAAGAATATCTAGCTGCCTTTACCTGAACAATACCTGAGGCCCAGGGAAATTGATAACTTCCCCTGGCCACATGGCAAATAATTGAGGCGACTCAATCCCAGGCTGCCTGACATCGTCCGTCTCCTTCGGTGGTATGTGTCCGTCCCTCTTGAAGACACAAAGCAATCTTTCTCAAGAGCACATATCTATGCCCCACCTCAGACCTGCTTGTTGAGTCCCTGTCCCTCAGCCTGTAACTATAAATGTCACCTGTCACAGCTACAGTCTTCAGATCCCAGGAAAGGAAATCCCTGGGGAATTTTCTTTGTCATACAGATGCGGAGGAGGAACAGGGCTTGGAGACTAGAGGCTCCTCTCAACACTCAAATAAGTTCAGATCTATTTATTTGCATAAAGTTAGAAGGGGAGAAATGCCGTATTTTCACATAAACAGGACAAACTTAAGGGCAAACTTCACCTTCATAACAGGATGGTCTGTGTTAAAAATCGAATCTGCACTGCAGGCCCAAATGCTTTGAAACGGAAATTTCAATTGACAGCTTGAACATCACTTTGTCACCTCCTGTGGAAGAATCAGCTCCAGGCTCAGTTCTCACCAGCTCTCCCCAATCTACTGGTGAGAAAAAGAAAGTTCCTCCCCGACAGGCAAGGGCTGGCTTGGTACCGATGCTAAGGACCAGGCAGAGCCACTTTATGTCCACTACCAGCTCAGATGGAACCAGGCTGCTTCAAGATGACTCCTGGACACAGCCAGAAACAACAGCTCTGAGGAAGCTGAGGTGACCATCATCCCCGTTAGTGGTTGTTAGGGTGAGAGCCTGCTACTCCTTTGTCAATCTGGGTCTTCTCCCACCTCTTTGGCTCTAGGTAGGAATTACCAAGATATCCAGTCACAGACTGTCCCTACTGCCTGACAGCGTCCAAAGTAGAACAAATCAAACCTGGTCTTAATCCTACCAGAATGCCCTCACTCAGTTCAAGCAAAAATCCTGCAATTCCTTTCTCATACTAAATAACACACCCCTGTGTTATTTAGTATTTAAAGCTCAGCTTTAAATAACAGTGAGGTCTCCCTCCTCACAATAAGGATGTTTTCTGTTTGTTTGTTTTTCAATCAGTCTTTCAACTACTATGCGAGTTCTGCGAATCAAACAGGTCCTCTGCAAGAGCAGTGTGTGCTCTTAAACTTCGGAACTGGCTCATCAGTCCCCAGTTATATATTTCCACCAGCCCCTCCTTGGGCAGGCCTTATTTCTAGCTTCTATACTATTAAAAGCCTGCCTTAAGATAAAAGTAAAGGGAGCTGATGAAGAGTGCTTCCATCCGGAGGCCAGACTCCAAGGAGGAGCAGGCAAAAAAGCCTGACCCAACTCTGGGGAGAAAGGGAATGCTAAGCTCCCCACTGCTCCAGGTGGATGTACAGCAAGAAGCAGATCGGCAGGTTCCTGGCCTACAGGAGACAGCAAACAAATACACTGGATATAGGAATGAGCAAGAAAAAAGAACAAGACTAGAGGATGATGTGGGAGAGGCTCTCAGAGAACATTCTAAATCATAATGCTGCAGCATTATGAAAGGAACATGAGCTATGTCTTTGGATCTGTGAATCATGTTTGATGGCCATAGGGTACTACATTTTGATGAATTCCCAGGAAGGTAATGGAACAATTCTTGTGAAAGCTTACAATCTAGCTAGCACTTGGAGCTAACTACTGGCAGGTTCTCAGATGGTAACATCAGCCAGGAACCCAAGCTATGCCATCTGTTGATCATATCTCTGAACACAGGTGCTGCCTGTGTTCCTCCTCAAGGAACTGCAGGAAAGTGACCTAAACTGCCACTAATGTGATTCGATTTCTAGAAAATACTATTTGGTGGCTATAGGGTTGTAGACTTCAAAAAACAATACTTATAAATGATTTGCGTACAACTATCTGAGATGCTACTTTTCCATGCATTCACTCAAAATCACCTCACTCAGTTCCCTACAATTGCACAATATGGTCAGTGTGGTTTCTGACTCAATGTTGCCAACCCGAGAATACCAGCTGCTTGTGCATGTTGGAAGTGTTCCTGCTGCTGGGGGAATTCCAAAATAACATGATTGTAATATCTTCATGAAAGGAGTTGCTCAGCTTTAAATAACAGTAATGAAAAAAGAATGAGCTGAAATCATGCCATGCGTTCAGGGCAAATCACTACAGGGAAGCAGTCCATGGGAACAGGGGAACCCTTTAGTCATCGGCCAAAGGAGCCTGGCAGGGTCCACAACCTTAAGTTTGTGTTCACCAGATGCCCTTTGCTCACCAACAGCACCACTGTGGCCTGACATGGACCAATGGTGCCTAGCACATTTATCAGCTTTACATTACTGTAAAAATACCAGAGACAAGTCACCTAAGAAAGAGGAAAACCAGGAGCTGAGGAGATGGTAAAGCATGAGGAGCTGAGTTAAATCCCCAGGACCCACATAAAAACGCCAGGTATGGTGGTGTTCATTTGTAAACTCAGCTCTGCACAGGCAGAGACGGGACGATCCCTAGGATTTGCTGGCCAGCCAGTCTAGTCTAATTAGTCAGCTCTGCCTTCAGTGAGAGATCCTGACTCAGAAAACAGGGTGAATAACGTAAGGCTTAACTAGAGAAAGGGACCACCAGAGCTGTGCTGAGGTTGAAAGATAAAGGTTTATTTTAGGCTTCAACTGCCAGGCTGGCTCCAAGTAAAGGCAGAGCATCCCTGCCACAGCAGAGGTTGGGGTTTTTTATAGGGTGATTTTAGTGGAACAAGAGATTGCTGAATGAACATTAAGGGAAAAGAAAATGCTGCAATCAAAAATAACACTTGTAAAAACAACTCCTGCAAGCAAAATCTTTTAATCACAAAGATGGCAAGGCGCTGTGGTCAAGGTGAAGCTACTCCACTAAGGTAAAGGTCAGGTGACTTCTGGGAAGTGCAAAAGATTCGCCTTCCATTTCCCCAAAGGAGCTGGTTCCTGCCATCTTGCTTTCTTAGGTGACTCCATCTTGGGCTAGCCCAACATCTCAGCCTTTCAATGACTGTAGGGACATTGATGGTCTCCTCTAACTATGTGCTGCTGGCCCAGGGCTTGAATCAGGGGACAGAAAGATGGAGTGTATCCGGGAGGAGTTACTGAGTGGCCTCTTCTTCAGGAGAGCCTGAAGGGTGAGATGGGAAAAACCAGACAAGGAGTAGTACAATAAAGGTGTGATGGGTTATAGAAATGGTTTTAATAATTACCAATAAGAATATTATAGTCTTTTCTTAAAAGAATATTATATTTATTTGGTCAGCAAACTTTACCCCAACCCATCACTTATAAAGGAACTCACATATAGACATCTGTTGGATTTTAGCAAGTCTTAGCCAGAATTGTGTCCTCTTAGCTCATTTATATACATCTCTTGGTCTGTTATTCTCCATGCTGTGCTGATGTTTCAGGCCATGTGGACATATGATCTTTCAACTAATTCATGGTGTGTTTCCTCCCTCTTCCTCCTACTGACTCTCCTTTCCCAAAAGCCCAAGAACCTTCTCCCCGCCTACCTCTCTTCTACCCAATCCAGGCTGCAGGCACTTTATTCAACCAATCAGCTTTAAATTAGGTAGAGCAAGGTTTACACAACAAAGACAGATATATGTGTGACAATGTCCTCATCTGGGGTGTCACCAAACTTTATAGGAGCCGATAAGTAACATATTAAATGCGTACTAGCCTAGGACAACCAACAGCGATAGGTGACTTGGTATATCTGGTTTTGAACACATTTGGGAATGCAGGAGATTAGAAGCAGGAGGAAGATTCTCGTTAAGAAACCCGGAAGGATCAAAAGCCAAGGCCAGATACTGCCAAAGACTGCCAAAGACATTTTATGACCCTGCACATGAGTAGCCTCCATGTCTGGAGAAAACCTACAAGGCCTAATAAAGATAGAATTCCATCTTTAGTAGTAGAGGTAGAAGAGATTGAACATAGCTGAGTAGTGGATGTAGGACAAAGCCAAGGAAGGCAGCCTGATTTAGAGAAGGTTGAGACTTTTGGGGGAGGACCCTAGAGGCCCTAGAACCCACAAAGTTTAACAGAGGATCAGTATGTTGGGGAGGAGGTCTTCTACCCATTGCAGGAGGGTGCTAGGTGAGAGGTTTAAGGATAGGAGGTCAGTTGTCAGAACATGGTAAAGGAAATGGAGGCTGTCTCAAACTCCCATGGGAGGACAATCCAGGTGAGCTGTGAGGTAGTGTAAGTGTCAGGGTCCTTCCAGGTGAAGGCAAAGAGATCCCAGGAGTCTGGATGGAATGGGATAGGAAAGGAAGCATCCTTTAGATCTGGGACTGAGAAGGCAGTGGGTAAGGCAGTATGAGGCAGAATTGTATATGAGGTAGGGATGACAGGTGAGCAGAGAGAACTGAAGCATTAGCGAGGCAAAGTCCTGGACCAGGCAATAGGAGCCCTCTGGTTTGACTGCTGGAAAGATTGGAGTATCATAAGGAGAATGACTCAGGATAAGGAGACCTGTCTTGCATGAACAGATGATAATAGGCCTTAATACTACTTGGTGCTTAGTAGAGAGAGATGGGGTATCATGAGTAGCAAGGAAAAGCTGATGGGTCCTTGGGATGTAGGAAAGGGAGAGATGAGAGCAGGGATAGAGATGTCCCACACTTTGAGATTAATTAACTGGAGAGGGGGAAGTGAGTGGCTGGTGAATAAAAGTTACATTTACATCTGGAGCCCAATGTGATTGGAGAAGGAGAAAGCCCACCAGCATTGCAGAAAGCAGAGGACATCTGACAGAAACATCACAGAGGACAGGAGACACCAGACAGAAAGTTACAGAAGAGAAATTTGCCTGGGATCGTTTCCAGAGGAAGCATCTGCTCTTCCAGTTTGGCTGGAACCTCAGAGAGGTCGGGAGCCTCTGGAGTTTTGGGAGCCTTGAGCTCAGAGCAAGGAATGATGTAGGAGCTTCGGAGACAGCAAATCACAGTTATGAAAGACTAGGGGTTCCATCAAAATTGATAAAGATCCAATCAGAGTAAGAGAAACTTCCACATGAAAGGCAGGACTCAAAGAAGGAAGAGATACAGAAAAACAGCAATGCAGGTGTCCTAGAAAGCTGATTCCTCTCCCACCTCCCCCACCCCCGCATGGAGAGACCTCAACAAAATGGCTGAAGAAGGACAGTCGATCCTCCATCAGACTGACAGACTGAAAACCTTGATGTTGAAATGGGCATTTGCTGACGGACAGACAATGAGGACTGCGGTTATGAAGGATCATGGCATCAACAGAGCTTTGTAAGTACAGACTGCTAAATTTATGGGATTAATAATTGTTTCTGTTGTAATAGTTAAACTGTGTACGCATTTTAGTTTAAACAGAAAGGGGGGTGATTTAGTGGAATTTAATCCAGCAACATTGCTGCTCTTGCAAGGAATCACATCCAAGGACACGCGTCTGTGTATCTAGCTGGAATGCAGACATGCCACATACCTTTAATTCTTTTGGCTGGAATGCAGGCACACCTTTAGTATACATCTTTGAGGTAAAAGCAGTTTGTAGAAGGAAGCAGCCATGTTTGAAAGTGACATCTGATTGAGAGACAGAGAAAGATTTGACAGAATGAGTCCAAGATAGGATATGTCTAACTCTCAGGAGAACAGCTTAGAAAAGAGAAGCTGTTTAAGAGCAGCGCAAGGAGAGAAAGTCAGTCAGTTGGGAGTGAGTGCATTTCGGTTGAGTTCAGTCAGTTCAGGTGAGTCACGATTTGAGTTCAGTTCAGTCAGTCGGGCGTCAGTACAGTGAGTGCAGTGCAGTGGGGTTGAGTTCATTCATGCAGTTCAGGGCAGGTCAGTAAATGCAGTGGAAGCCAGAGAATAAGAAGGAGTCAAAAGATTAGAACAAATTGCCAGAGTTAGTCTGAGGCCGAGCAGAGCAACTCTGTCAGAAGCTGAGAAGCCAGATTGAGTCAGTCAGCTTGGAGAGGCGTTTGAGCCAGAACAGCTGAGTTGAACAAGTCAGTCAGAGTTCAGAAAGAGCTAGAAAGGGTGAGCTTTATCCAGCAGTAAGCCTCCAAGATGACAATTACATCTGACAAATAAAAGTTTCTATGTGGGGATATTGGTTGTGGACCTTAGGGAACACCAGAGAAGACAGAGAGAGGATCTGACTACAGGCAAAGTCAAAGAATTTCTGAATGAGATCTCATTCTCATAGGAAAGTAGGACAAGTGTGTTTTACCAGAAATGAGTGGGTGAGAGGAAAGATGTTGATAACATCTGTAAAGATCAGTAATTCTGTGGATAGGGGGTGGTTAGCTTTCAATATCCACTATGGAGACCTTTGATGGACAGGTTTTATCAGAGTAGTAAGGCAGTGCTGTCAATGTGACTTCTATATCTAAAGCAAATGAAACAGGCTCATCTTCCACCTGGACTGTTATCCTAGGCTCCTCCATTATGGGGGTAGAGCACTGTTGGGGGCCAAGTCCTAGGACACTATCACTCTTCAGCCACAGACCCAGAAGATCTCCCATAGCATCCCGTGAGGGGTTTGAGGAAGGACCTGGCCTACCTTGTCACGGCAAGAATAGACAATTGATCTTCCAGTGTCCCTCCCATCTCCATTGCAGACAGGCTTTTGTGGTGGGTGAGGTGAAAGGCATGGATTGGACATGTCTCTTTACTGAGGCTGAGGGGGTCAAAGGGTAAGGGGCTTCACCTGGCATGCCAGCCTGACTTCTGGCTGGAGGCAAGGCCCTGAAAACAGGCTAGCCCAGAAAGGATACCCTCTAGGAACAGGCTAGCCTAGAAAGAACACATATTGAGAACAGGCTAGCCCTAAGGAGACATTTACCAAAGAGGAGATCAGATCAGAGATCAAGGAAGCAGGCAAAGAATTCCAAATCAGTGTTGAGTACAGAAGCCAGCCACCAGCAGAAGGTCCATGGAGCTCAAGAGCCCCAATGGAAGTTTGGTGGTCAAGTCACAGGGAAAGTTGGCGAGTAACAGCAACCTGGGGGACAACCATGTACACACTCTGTCTGACTCATCTTACCAGATGTGAGGCTTAAGGAAAGAGGACTACCACCAGAGCCATGCTGAAGTCAATCAAGCTTTAGTTGAGGCACGAACTGCTGGGCTGCCTCCAAGTAAAGGGAAAACAGCCCCACCAAAAGGAAGTTTGACATCTTATGGGATGATGTTATTTGAGTGGGCGAGTATTGGGAGAGCATCAAGGGAAAAGGAAGTGCTGCTAGAAAAATAACTAAAGCAAGCGGCATCTATTATGTGTAAGGATGGTAGGATGTTGTGGTCAAGATGGCACACAAGAGAAGGGTCAGGCGAATTCTGGGCAGTGCAGAATGTTCAGCTCCCATTTCCCCAAAGGGCTGGTTCCTAGATGGCTCATCCATCTTGGTGACTTCATCTTGGGCCAGTCCAAGAAATAGTGACTGTTGGAGATACTTGAGGTTGACCTATGGTGTCTACCTGTGTTTGTTCATGCATCAGCATTCACACACACACACACACATACACACACACACACACACACACACACACACCACAAAAACAAAAAGAGGAATGAGGAATGTCTTGTTTTGCTTCACAGTTTCAGAGTTTCCAATCCATTACAAATTAGCTCCTTTGCTTTGGGGTCTGTTTGAGTTAGAACAAAACTGCTCACCTCCTAGAAGCTAGGGAGCAAAAAGGAAGAGATCAAATGACACCCAAGCCCCATGAAAGTATGTCCCCAATGACCTGAAGCCTCCCACCAGACCCCACCTCTTAAAATTCCCACCACTTCCCAAGAACAGTGCACAGAGTTTCAAGCTTCTAACACATGGGGCTTCTGGGTGATAGTCTTATTCCAGCTGTAGCTTCTCATGATAAGCATAAGGCTATTGTGAAATTCAAATGCTGATTTCTGTAGCCCTCATATCTGGTTGCAGTCCTTGTTCTAAGAATTTCCTGTCTCAATGTTGTGCAAACACTGCTCCCCAGTTGTCCCCTGATATGCCAATAAAGCAGCTTATAGCCAATTACCGAGCAGGGAAGAGAATAGGGCTGGACTTCCTGTCCTCCAGAGGAGGAAGAATTGAAGGAAGAAGTAGGGGATTCAGCCACAGGCATAGAGGCAGGAGACATCAGGAGAGAGCCAGGTGAAGCAGGAAAGCCACAAAGTGGAAGTATCTCAGAGATTTATGTTGGGAGGAAGCCCAGATTAGATTAGGAGGTTAAGAATAGAGTAACAACTGCTCAGTTCTTGTGTTGTGAAATGCTTGGTTAACAAATAATATCATAGAGTCTCTATTATTTGTATGACAGCCAGGCTAAGAGAGAATGTGAGAAACAAACACAATTATATAAAGCTACACTAACACCTCCCTTCATCAATAAGTACACAAACAACATTTCATCACTTTTAGTTGAAAGGTGGAAACAGGCTTTTGAAATGGAAAGGAAATCATAGCAAAGGGAGCCTGCGACGACTGGTCACACTGCAATCATACTCAGAAAATAAATCAGTGAGTCCATCATGCTGTTGCTTAGCTGCCTTTCTCTGTTTACCTTGCCCAGGATTCCAGCCAGGTAATAAAACCAGCCAGCGTGGGCAGGCATTTCATCTCAATGAAGACAGTCACACTAACACACTGACACGCCCTAAGGCTCGGGTCCAAGTGCTTAGACTGCTAAATTGATGTTTAACCAAAAGTATCACAATAATCATCTTTTCTGAGAATTCTACTCCTTTTTGTTTTTGTTTGTTTTTTTCTTCAAAGTCTTATGCATCCCAGGCTGACTTTGAACTCACTATGTAGCTGAGCATGACCTTGAATTTCTGTTTTTCTGGCCCTCCACTTTCTCGGATCCCAAGTGTTGCCACATCTAATTCACTCAGCGCTAGGATGAAACTCGGTGCCTTGTGAGTGGTGGAAGGCGTTCTGCCAGCTGAGTTACACTCCTCAGGCCCCCGCCTCCACCCACCACCCCTTTTCACTTCCTCTTATTATAACCTACCTGGCAGAAATTAAAATGTTCATGATTTTCAATCTCATTATCAGACTATTGGGGAAAAAAAAAAAACAGGCCCCAAATAAATGGGAACTTCCCCCAGGAGTCTCATCCTAGGAAAAGGAAAAAGTGCCAGTCAGAGGGGGAACTTGCTGTTGGGAAGATATTTCATACAGTTCTAAAACTTGTCAGATGACTTTGCAGGATGAGACTGAAGCTCAGACAATGGTGAGTCACTCTTGGATGGGACCGCATCTTGACCTTAAGCCTGATTTCACATTATGTCCCAGGAGGTGGACTTGAGGAGAGTCACTCGATCTCTTTGTCTCTCTTTCCAGTGTGACATCATTGAATAAATCTCTCCCTTTCAGAGCTTTCCTCGTTCTTGCTCTCCTCCCTCTTTCTATTATTATTTGGCTTTTTTTTTCCTCTGGCTTCTTGAGCATAGGTGACAGAACTTGACTTCTTGGGGTATAGACAGTAACCCTAAGTTCAGGAACTCCCTGTACTGGCTGGTTCTGTGTGTCAGCATGACCTAAGCTAGAGTCATCACAGAGAAAGGATCCTCAGTTGAGGAAATGTCCCCATGAGATCCAGCTGTAAGGCATTTTCTCAATTGGTGGTCAGTGGGGGAGGGCTCAGCCTATTGTGGGTGGTGCCATCCCTGGGTTGGTGGTCTTGGTTCTATAAGAAAGCAGGCTGAGCAGAACAGGGGAAGAAAGTCAGTCAACAGCACTCCTCCATGGCCTCTGTATCAGCTCCTGCTTCCAGCTTCCGGCCCTACTTGAGTTCCTGTCCTGACTTCCGCTAATGGTGGATTGTGATCTGGAAGTGTAAGACAAATAAATTCTTTCCTCCCCAGCTTGCTTTTTGGCCATGGTGTTTCATTGAGCAATGAAACCCTAAGACACCTCCCACCCATCACCCACCCCACCAGCCTTTGGCTAGTATAGAAAACAACAGAGCCCAGGAGGAGACATTATTTTACCAGGACAAAGGCAATGATATGAACTTTCATGACGCTTTGGAAACATCTTAGATCACGTCACATTTATACCAAGTGTGACAGGGGCTCTATGTTAAGATCCTTTCTGAGACTCCACATAATCAAGACAACCCCACGCTTTTCTGCCTTTGCCATTCAGACCTCCATGACCCATCGTTCCTCAATCCACACGCACCCCAACATGTTGGCCTCACAGTGTCAGCCCCACCCACTGGCTTTGGACTGTTTTTGCCTTGTCTTCCACGGAGCCAAAATCAGCTGCTAACGCCTCTTCCTTTTCTCAATTTCTGCCTGAAAGTCAAGCATACAACATTGTTTTGTTTGTCCTTTGTGTGTGTGTGGTGTGTAGTGATTGGAGCCTAGGGCCTTTACACATGGAGGCAAGCACTCTGCCAGTGAGCTACGTCCTCCGCCCTAGAACTTTCCCTTTATAAGTATTTTCACAAAAAGAAACAGATACAACTTAAATGGACAAACAACATTTATGGAGACCCCAGAAGTTCTAACAGTCACAGTTCATGGAAGACTTTGAGTTCATGTCCTGAACTCAGCTGGGCAATCATTTGGATTATAGTCTAGAAATGGTCACCCAACTTTTCCATGGTGGTTTCAGAGAAAAGTTACATCTCCTCATCTAGGAATCTGTTTAAATTAGCAGAATTTCATCTGTCTGGACTAATTAGACATGTGTGCTGAAAGCCAGGGAAATAAATAAGCCAGAATTTACATATTTCTCACAGACAATGCTCCTGTGTTCTTGCTTGTCTGTTTGTTTGACTACTCATTCCTTCTAACTCAAGAGAGGATCTTCTTCATCACTAATTTTTCATACCCTGTGTCAGTCAGAAACTCTGTTAAGAAACAGTGACACACAGTCCTAGATTTGCTTGCAGAGGGGTCTGCAGTGGAACCACCCATTATCACACCTTAGCTGTCTGCTACTAAGCAAAGAATTTTCCCTAAAAGGTTGCCAGGAATGGTAGAAACTTTACTACCTCTGAAATATGCATTCATCATCTCTGCCTGATTAAAAGAGAAGCCTTATTCTCTCTCAGATAGCCAGTTGCTCCCTCTTGAGCAAACACCTAGATGTTATCTTAATGATAATTAGATGTTACTAGTAGGAAAAACATATTCCAGAGAGGAAAATGTGCTGGAGGTAATAACACATGCCTATAACCTAGCACCTGGGAACTTCAGGCAAGAGGATTGCCTTGAGGTTAAGGACAACCTGGACTACATAGAGAGACCATGACTCAAAACAAACAAAAGAGGCAAGGTGTCTTCCTTATTGTAATCAAGACCAAACAGACCTTGGGATCCAACCGCCTTGGCTTAAACGGCTTCTGCACTATAAATTTCCTTGTCCAAGTTTTTAGCCTCTGTACATATGATCCCAGTCATAATTAAAAACAAAACTACAGAGTTGGAAGAGATGAGTCTAGCCTCAAAATAGAGGGCCATGGGCATTCCAGCCAGGAGCAGCAGGAAAGAAGCACACACCATGGGATAGAAAAAGGAACCTCATTCCACATGGCCAGGAAAATCGGCATATCATGGAGAATGGCAGTCCAGGGGGACGTATGTATATATGGGGTCATATTTGGGTAATAGAATTAAGAGCTAGCTTAGATGGGCTAGGATTGCACAATTCAGGCCAAGGCTTGGTAAAATCCATGTGGTGTCTCTGTGTGTGCTCATTTATAATGTCTGGATGAGAATTAACAACCGCCAATCAATTAACAATAATATAAATACTGGTTAAATAATTTAATTAGCCATATTTCTTTTTACATATGGCGCCCAATGTGGGGGCAATTAGAATCCATGCTTATATACAGCCTGAGAAGGCCCGGGTGAAAGCCAGTTTCCTAGCCAAAGAGTGGGAAACTGAACTTGAACCCAAATGCATTTCAAAAGTGTGGCTAACTTAACAAAAGCTGTTGCCTTGCAGCAAAGGTGGAAAACTTAGCTCTCCTTACATATTAAAAACCTGGCAGCCTTCTAAACAGAGCTTGAGAGTGGAATTAACCACCTAGATTAAAAATGGAGGAATTCATAATGCCTCAATATGTTTGGGTTCCAATTGAGTTTGTTCTTCTTAGCATGCAAATGATTTTTACCCCAACAATTGTGGTTGTGTGTATCGTTTTTGAGAAAGTTCAGACTAGGATAGTCTTGAAGGAAAGAATTTACAGATGGAATGCTAAATTGCCAACAATAATAATGAAGGAAAGAGGGAGGCCTTTCCTGATAAATAATAGAAAATTGATGGCAGCTGGAGCTAAGAGATCCCTGGGTACTAGGTGCCTGTCAGGAGTTTCTGGTATAGGGCCGCCAATGAAATGCAGCCAAAACTAGACTCTAAGGAATAATGAACAAAGTTTTAATTGCAGCGTGGGATGGCATGGTTAGACATGCCAAGGCTTTTGGAATGTTTCTTTGCTTGATTTTTGTTTAGATGTCTTTGATTTTTCTATATTGGGAGGTAGAAAGGATATTGTTCTGGTTTGGTATTGTTAAAACAAAAGATTTTTGAAGATTTTGGGCCAATTTCGAATTGTCACTGCAGTTCAAAGTTACTCTCAAGGTTACAGAGTTACGAAAATCTGGGATTTAAGTGAAATATTTGGGCAGGATGGTACTGGCACACACCCTTAATCCCTTAATCCCATCACACTAGAGGAAGAAACAGACAGATCTCTGGATTCTAGACCAGCCTGGTTTAAACAATGAAGGCAGGGCAGGAAACCTGCTGAGGCTTACTAAAGACAGTCTAGAATTCAAAAAAGACACATTTTTTTCTTGATGTTAAGTTTAATAATGTCCTTACTGATCTAATGGATAAATGCACATGATCTTAAATTTACGTAAAGAGAAAAGGGTCACAAGCCAGTGTCCTTAGTTGTGGGGCTCCCACTGGAGAACTGGTTACATGGGGCATTTTGCCCCTAAAGGAAATCTGTTAATTGCTGGGTGTGGTGGTGCACCCCTTTAATCCCAGAATTTTGGAGGCAGAAGCAGGCTAATCTCTGTGAGTTCAAGGCTAGCCTGGTGCAAAGTGAGTCCAGGACAAGGATACACAGAGAAATCCTGTCTCAGAAAAAAAAGGAGAGAGAGAAAGAGATATATTCTGTTAACCAATGTAAGGACCCAGAGTTACGCTGGGGAAGAACTTGCAAACTGCATGCCTCCCACAGCCAACAGTTAAGAAAAGCTAACATAAATAGCATATCATGCTATTTTACACCAATCTCCTTAATAATGGTGTTTCCGTGGGAGAATTGGAACTCAAACTAATACAAAATGGTTTAAGTAATGTTATTGTTTAATAAGGGTAATTCCATTATTTAAGTTCATACCTTGATCTCAAAACGTGGAGACAAGGAAACAACAGGTTCCTTGTGTGTTCGAGGCCAATCTAACCTATGGAGCTCTACAGAGCAAATGAAGACAGCCCAAGCTACGAAGAGAAACCCTTTCTCAATAAGGATAGATATATCCACATAGAAATTAAATCTCCAAAGAAAGGAGAAAAGGAAAGAAAGAATATATAAATGCATACCTTTGATCCCAAAACATGGGAGACAAAGACAGAGACAGATTGGTTCCTTTTGAGTTTGAGGCCAACCTAATCTACAAAAAGCCAGAGCAACACAGAATAAACCTGTTTTAATCAATTAATAAATTTATGTCAACTGTGGAGGAGAATACTTAAACTCCATACAGTCTTATACTGTATTTTCAATTTAAAATAGATTATATATAGCATATATATGTAATACTATTACAGGCCATGTTTTTATATGGCATGAATGGAAACTTACAAATGTCTTTCTTCTGTTCAAACAAAGTGCAGAAAATATTCCTTAATTGATTTGTGCATCCTGTACATCCAAGGCATTTTTGTAATTGCAGAACTATATGTTACTTGTGAGAAATTATATATTTTCAGAACAACAGGACCTGAGTCCAAAGAAGACAAGACAAGTAACCCAAATGATCCAGCCTCATAGACTGCCTCAATAGCTGTTTCCTCCAAAATCTGCATCCAGAACAACTTCAAACAGCTTGCTGAGATGGCCCAGCCTCAAAGACTGTTCCAGACAGGACATCAATAAACTCTTGAACTTTCCTACCAAAGTCCAGCTTCAAACTACAAATTGCTCAGAACATTCAAATAGCTGAGCACCTAGAGACTGGACAACAAATGTTACAATTTACTTGCTTAACCATTTTTTATTTCATTTCATTTGGGCCCCTAAACAGGTTTTCTGCGACCCAATTCAGCAGGAAGAAGTTTTAAGAGAGCGACGTCCCATTCCTAAAAAGTGGGGTGGATGATTCTTTGGTCATTTGATGTGTTATAAATGTTGTTTAGGGGTAATGGCTACAAATTGTTATATGGTCTTGTTAAGCAAGGTATAGAAAGTCAGACTTGAAGATTTCTTTTTCCTTTCTCTATCCTTCTTTCTTTCTTATATAGGGGGAAAAGACTTGAAAAGAAAAAGAGGGGGAATATATGTATATAATATAGAAATGATAAGATATAAGGATGGATTATTGAATCTGCTCAGAAACTTAAAATTATTGTTATTCTTTAAGGTTATTTTTTGATACATTGGTATAGAATTTTGTATATTGATACAAAAATAAGATTAAGTTTGATTCATTAGTATAGAATTTTATATTTTGACACATAATATGTATATTTCAACTCTTGTATAAGGTATTGTGCCTGTACAAATCATTTAAAAGTATAGGTTTACTTCCAATCCTTTTATGGGTTGCTATTGCAATCTATTTAGAAGTCTGGATAATACAAATTGACTGGCCAGTCAAGCTTCTGGTCATGTCAAATAGTAGTCTTAATTTATCACAAAATAGACTTAATAGGTTAAACACATAGTAAATGGTTAAAATAAACAGTTTGCTTATTCAAAGATAGATAGATTTATAAATAAAATAGATAGATGACTTCAAAATCCTCAGAGGCATACAGAAAATGGCATTTAAAGATGTTTTTATTATTTTAAGAATTGTTTGAATTAAGGCAGTCAGCTCCTGACAGCTCTCATTTTATTTGGAAGAAGATAATGAGCATCAAAAAAAGAAACCTCCCATCAGGAGATAATTCCTCAAAAAGAAGTCTCCCATCAGAAGATAATTCCTATAGGGTAAAAATACCCCTGCTCTCTCAACAGACTATATACAGTCCAAAGATGGACCAGAGCTTAAATGCAGGTAAGTCGATGTTCTGATTCTGCAGAGACAGAATGGGAAAATCCTTATTATTTCCTGCTGCACAATTTAATCTGTGAAAAATGCTTGGCCAGAAGGCTGTAGATGATGCTCCAATGATATCGAGAGATATTTGGGACTGTCTAGGCAACAAACTGTCCTTTTTATTATTGGAAGCTGCTCTCCTTCCTACTCACTCAAATAATATCTTTATCCCTTCTTATGTCTTTAATGGGGTTGAAGGCATAATAGTTACAAAATTTCAATTAACCTTGAGTTGTTTAGGATGTAAAAGGATATTTTCAAGTCTAAATAAAATCTAGGTTTATAAATATAGGATATGATAGAAATTATTTTGGTTCAGAACTTTAGATACAGCAAGATAGATAGATGATTTTTTTCTTCTTCAAGATTGCCTGATACAAATAGGCTAAACATTATGTGTAGAACTTTAATATATGGTTTTCTTGATTGTTTCATATTTGTTCTTATTGTTTTTACTATATGAGTTAAAAAATTTAGCCTTTTTTTTTTTTTTTTTAGACAAAAGGAGGGAATTGTTGGGGTAGAGTTAAGCATTCTAAATGTTAATTGGTCCTGTTTGCTGTCTGTTACTTATATTGACTCTGATTGGTTAAATAAAATGCCGAGGCCTGAGATTGGGCAAAGACAGAGAAAGGTGGGACTTCCTGGGATTAGAACAGGAAGCCTGTGCTTTAGACAGAGAATTAAAACATTCCAGCCAGGAGCAGCAGGAAGAAGGAATTCCAGCCAGGAGCAGGAAGGAGGCACACACCATGGGTTAGAAAAAGGAACCTCATTCCACATGGCCAGGAACATCCACATACTGTGGAGAATGGCAGTCCAAGGGGCCATATGTATATATAGGGTCATATTTGGGTAATAGAATTAAGAGCTAGCTTAGATGGGCTAGGATTGCACAATTCAGGCCAAGGTATGTTAAAATCCAAAAAAAAAAAAAAAAAATAGAGGGCCATGATCCAAAGGAAAAAGAGAACTTGGGGAAGCTGTTTATTGATAGTCTGAGATTTGAAACTATAGGTGATAGTTTAAGAGAACATTCTGAGAAATGGAGTACACTTACAGGTTATGTAGTAATGAGAGACCCCCCCAAAAAAATGTTCCAAGGGCTTTAGTTTTATAACTTACTCTTGTGTTGAAAGATGGATCCAGAAATATGTGTTGGACCACAGAAGTTTGATGGGCATGTGGTGGAACCAAAGAGAATCATTTCTGGAGAGGAGTCTGTAAAGCCTGCTGCCCAGTTAGCAGCAAAGAAAATGTTTGTCTGTAATGTTAAAGAAGACACAGAAGAACATAATTAGAGAGATTACTTGGGAAAGTATGGCAAGATTGAAACCACAGATGTTATGGAAGACCGGCATAGTGACAAAAACAGAAAGAGGGTTTGCTTTCATAACTTTTGATGATCATGACACAGTTGATGAGATTGCTGTTCCGAAAAACCACACCATTAATGGACATAATTGTGTAGTGGAGAAGGCCCTTTCTGAACAAGAGCTGCAGTCTGCTGGATCACAGAGATCTCATGCGGGTGGGTCTGGTAACTTTATGAGTTGTGAAGTAAACTTTGGAGGTGATGGGAGATAATTTTGATCATGGTAGAACCTTGGTGGAAAAAGAGGCTTTGGTGGTGGAGGTGGAGGCAGCAGAAGTAGTGATGGGGGCACTGGTGGTGGATGCAATGGATTTGGAGGTGATGGTGGCAACTATGGTGGTGGTCCTGGGTATAGGTCTAGAGGAGGTTATGGTGGTTGTCTTAGTTTCTTGAGCATCTGAGAGCTTAAAGTCTGCCCCCATAGTGACATACTCCCTCTAACAAGGCCATACCTCCTAATATTGCCACTTCCTATGGGCCTATGGGGGGCCATTTTTATTCAAACCACCACATTCCACTCCCTAGCCCCCATCGACTTGTATCTATATCATAATGCAGAATGCATTTAGTCCAACTTCAAAAGTCTCCATAGTCTACCAAAGTCAAAAAGTCTCTTCTGAGACTCATGGCAATTTTTTAACTATAACTCTTGTAAAATAAAAATGTAAAAGCAGATCTCATACTTCCAATATATAATGGCCCACGATATACATTTCCACTACAAAAGGGAGGAAAGAGAACATAATGAGGAAATACTGGATCAAAGCAAGACCAGAGACCAGCTGGGAAAATTCCAAACTTTGCATCTCTATATCTGATGTCAGGTAGTTCTCCAGTTCTCCAACTCTTTTGGTCACTGCTGACTGCTATACATTTCTTTATCTTGGGCTGGTTCCACTTCCTGTAAGCAGCTTTCTTTGGAAGGTATTCCACAATTCTGGTATCTCCAACATCCTGGTGTTTCCAAGGCAATCCAGGCCTCATCTTTCACATGGTGGGTTCTCTAGGTCTCCATTCAGGAACACCCCAAAACATGGTTGGCCTCAGGGGCTTTCCTTAGTCATGGAGAGAGACTCCATAACCCCTTTGTTCTATCCTTGATTCTAAAGCAAGAACCTCATCACTGAAGGTGCCAAGTTCTGCTGCTTACTGGGACTGGAACATGGCACCCTTATCCAATTACATCTCCATTAGCTGTCATCAGTGGTTTCCTTCAGTTTCATCTGTAGAACAGGCTGGCCTCAAACTAGGAGATCCACGTGCCTCTGCCTCAAGAGACTGGGATCAATATCATGCACACTACACTGGGCTTTATGCTTTGCTTTAATTCATTCTCACAAGTTAGAAGCTTAGCTGGGTGGGGTCTTCTCCTGAGGAGTCACCATTTGCTTTATCCCATTCAACATCCAGCTTTTCTTTAATCTGTTTATCTCCTTGAACATAGTCTTTAGCTCCACTCCACTTTCCGGTGTCCCTTTTTTCACTGAACTGTACATTTTGTAACTTTCTTGTCTCAGTTTTCTCCTTTTATTACAGATCTCCATAAGAGTGAACACTAACAACCACAGAGTCAATACTAGGCTGTTTTGAGATTTCCTTTGCTAATGCAACTACTTCAAAGCTCTTCAATTTAGCCTCAGATAGACTTTTCAGACAAGATCTGAAACCAGCCACACTCTTCATCAAAATATAACAAGTACAGTCTTTCAGCCACATACATATGTTCTTCTCCTCTGAAACCTCTTGAGTCAGATCCCCATAGTTCAACTCACTTTCAGCACCACTATCTTCCATGTTCCTACTAGGATGGCCCATTAAGCCTCACATAAAGTGTTGAAATGTTTTGCTAATCCAAAACCCCAGAGTCTACATTCCTACCCAGGCTGAGGGCCACAGCACAGTGCTGTGGGATCCGCAGCTAGGAGCAGTGGAACACAGGCCACGGGGCATAAACCCAGTGGGGACACAGGCAGCAGGGCTCAGCGCAGCTTGGACCCAGACAGCAGGGAGCAGCATGCCAGGAAACTCAAGCAGTGGGACACAGCCCAGGGTGGACATATGCAGTGGGGTGCAGCTAGCAGCACTGCACAGAACCTAGACTTCAAGGACCAGTGCGGTGGGGACCCCAGACATGGCGTGGAGCAGAACCCAGGCTGAGGCGCAAGCCCTGGAAGTGGGCAAGGGCCACTAAAAAACACAGTGAGTGGACAAGCTCAGGCCCAAAGCAGAGGTCAGTGGCATGGAACATAGGCTCGGGGCCCAAAGCAGAGGTTAGTGGTGAGGGACACAGACTCAGGGTCCAAAACAGAGACTAGCAGCATGGGGCAGAGGTCTGAGGTACAAAGCAGAGGCCACTGACACCAGGCACAGTCCTGGGACCCAGAGCAGAGGCCAGTGTGGACCCTGCTGCAGAAGTGGGCAAAAGCCACACAGCAGCTGGCAGGGAGTCACAAGACTATCTGGGCTTACCCAGAAAGGTGTTGGACATAAAGGTCCCTCTACTGGTTATACAATCACTTGGAGAAACATTGTGCTCAGACAGGTCAGAGGACTGCTCTTCCTGCACCAGTAAAGTGTCCCGCAGGTATGATCACTGCAGGGTCTTGGGAGGTAGCCCCAACTGTCAGGTAGAGATACCTCCCAGCTACCTGAGTGCCCAATGTTCACATGGTCACTGCAACACCCTAAAGAGGACTGGCAGTGCCACTGAAACGGTCCAGAAGACATCAGGAACAATCAGATTAGGGCAACCAGATGGCTAAAGGTCAGCAAAAGAACAAAACTAACAAAAATCAGGGAAATGTGACTCCAACAAAATTCAGCGACATTAACACATCAAGCCCTGAACAACCCACTACAGCTGAAACACATGAAAATGATGACAAATCTATACTTAAGAAAGTGATGGAGTCCTTTTTTCAAGAAGAAATGAAAACACGGAAAGAATACAAAGAATCCTCAATTTTACAAATAAAGGCATTGGAGAATACCATTAGAGACCTCCAAGCCAACACAGCCCAACATGAACAGGAAAGAGACAAGGCAATGAAAGATTCGAAAGATTTGAAAGATTTGCAGACAAAGACAAGCAAATTGAAACAGGAAACGTATAAACGAATAAAATCGTTCAAGACTTGATACTTGAAGTAGAAGCAATAAAAAAACACAATCAGAGTTAATCCTGGAGGTGGAGAATCAAGGGAAGAGAACAGGAACTACAGACATGTGTATCAAAAATAGGATACAAGAGATGGAAGACGGGATCTCAGGTGTGGAAGATTGGATTGTAAAAGTAATACAGCAACCAAAGAAAATGTGAAATCTAAAAACGTTCTCACCTATAACATCGAAGAAATCAAGGACTCAATAAAAAGATGGAACCTAAGAATTATAGGCATAGAGGAAAGAGAAGACTCCTGACTCCAAGGTCCAGGAAACATCTTCAACAAAATCATAGAAGAAAACTTCCCAAACTTAAAAGCAGAGATGCCAATAAAATTCCAAGAGGCATACAGAACACCAAACAGATTAGATCAGAAAAGAAACTCCTCTCACCACATAATAATTGAAACTCCAAATGTACAGAACAAAGAAAGAATATTAAAAGCTGTAAAAGAAAAAGGTCAAGTAACATATAATGGCAGACTCATCAGAATTACACCTGACTTCTCCTCAGAAACTTCAAGAGCCGAAGGGCCTGGGCAGATGTCCTAGAAGACCTGAGAGAACATAGGTGCCCAGCCAGACCACTATACCCATTAAAACTCTCTATCAACATAGATGGAGAAAACAAGATATTCCATGACAAAATCAAATTTAAACAATATATACCCACAAATCCAGCCCTACAGAAGATTTTAGAAGGAAAATTCCAACCCAGCAAAGATAACTACCCCCAAGAAAACAAAGGAAACAAAAAACTCCACTGCAGCTAAACTAAAAATAACACACAACCACCACCTATACCAAAATAATAGGAAACAACATCCTTTGGTCATTAATATCCATCAACATCAATGGACTCAATTCCCCCCCCCAAAAAAGACACAGGTTTATAGAATGGATCCATAAACAAGACCCATCATTTTGCTGCATACAAGACACGCATTTCACTAACAAAGATAAACACTACCTCAGAGTAAAGGGCTGGAAAAAGGTTTTCCAAGCATATGGATCCAGCAGGCAAGCTGGAGTAGCATCTTAATATCAAATAAAATAGACTTTCAACTGAAGTTAATCAAAAAATATAGAGAAGAGCATTATATACTCATTAAAGGAAATATTCATCAAGAGGACATCTCAATATTGAATATCTATGCACCAAATACAAGGGCACACACATTTGTAAAAGAAACTCTTCTAAAGCTTAAACCACACATTGATCCCCACACATTAGTAGTGGGAGACTTCAATACCCCACTCACAACAATGGACAGGTCATCCAGACAGAAATCACACAGAGAAATAATGAGTCTAACAGAAGTCATGGACCAAATGGACCTAACAGATATCTACAAAACATTTCATCCAAACACAAAAGAATACACCTTCTTCTCAGCACCATACAGAACCTTCTCCAAAATTGACCATATAGTCAGACACAAAGATAGCCTCAACAGATACAAGAAAATTGAAATAACCTGTTGCATCTTATCAGATTACCATGGAATAAAGTTGGACTTCAACAACAACAGAAATAACAGAAAGCCTACTACTCATGGAAACTGAACAACTCTGTACTGATGAATACTGGGTCAGGGAAGAAATAAAAAAGGAAATCAAAGACTTCTTAAAATCCAGCAAAAATGAAGGCACAACATACCTAAACCTATGGGACACAATGAAAGCTGTGCTACAAGGAAAGTTCATAGCACTAAGTGCCTTCAAAAATAAAATTGTGACAGCTCATATTAGCAAATTAACAGCTGAACTGGAAGAACTGGAAAAAAAAAAAAAAAAGAAGCAAACACTCCCAAGAGGAGCAGAAGGCAGGAAATCATCAAACTTAGGGCTAAAATCAACAACTTAGAAACAAAAAGAACAATACAAAGAATAAATGAAACCAAGAGTGGGTTCTTTGAGAAAATCAACAAAATAGACAAAACCTAAAACCCAAATCAACAAAATCAGGAATGAAAATGGAAAAATAACAACAGACATTGAGGAAATCCAGAGAATCTTTAGGTCCTACTTTAAAAATCTATACTCTACCAAATTTGAAAACCTAAGTGAAATGGACAATTTTATGATAGATTCCATCTTTCGAAGTTAAATCAAGATGAGGTTAACAGATTAAACAGGTCTATAACCCCTAATGAAATAGAAACAGTCACTAAAAATCTCCCAACCAAAAAAAGCCAAGGGCCAGATGGTTTCAGCACAGAATTCTACCAGACCTTCAAAGAAGACCTAGTGCCAATACTCTTCAAACTCTTCCACAAAATAGAAACAGAAGGAACACTGCCAAACTCATTCTATGAAGCCACAGTCACCCTGATTCCTAAACCACACAAAGACCCAACAAAAAAAGAGAACTTCAGACCAATCTCTCCCATGAACATAGATGCAAAAATACTTAAATATTGCCAAACTGAATCCAAGAACACATCAAAGTATCACACACCATGAACATAGATGCAAAAATACTTAATAAAATACTGGCAAACCAATTCCAAGAACAGATCAAAAGTATCATACACCATGATCAAGTAGGCTTCATCCCAGGAATGGAGGGATGGTTCAACATATGAAAATGTATCAACGTGAGAAACACAGGTCCCTGTTCCCAATAATTAGAGTTCAGAGACACGCACATGGGATTTGGAGAGACCTAGGTTTGGAGGCTACTTACAAAAGGCCGTCTCGATGCAGGCAGATTGTCCTTTGGGATCTCAAAATATATACACTAGAGCTGGTTTAGCTCCAAGGTGACAGAATGATTTCTTCTTTAACCCGGATTGAAAGATAACGCTTTGTATGTTGTCAGAAGGCAAAATTTGCTTCAGGAGAAGTACTACCTAGCCCCCCCCCATCCCCCCCCAGAAAAAAAAAAAAGAGGGCAATTGTCCTAGGGTTGGGATTGGGGCAGGGCTCTGTTCTTATCGTTCCAGGAGAATCGAAGTGTCCATTAGGGGAGCCTGGGGACGGCGGACAGCGGAATCCTCAGCAGAGAGCAGAATCAGGCACCAAGGAGGATGAGTGACCCAGTTGATTCTGCCTGGCAGATTTCCTCAATAGCTGTCTCCATCGGGGGCCTGCAACCACCACTGCAATCCAGTGTCGCTGGGACCGTTCAGCTCTACACAATGCCCTGGCCGGAACCTCATTGAAGCCTGCAAGATCAGCTTCTGCCTACAAACCCCTTAGGTCATCTAAACAGCTGAGAACAGAAGGACTGAACATAAAAGGATTGTACTAACATTTTTAATCATTTTTCCCATTTGGGTTGGGGCCCCAAACAGGTCTACTACGACCCAAATCAGCAGGAAGTCACTTTAAGAGAGCGACGTCCCATGCCCAGAGGGTGGGGAGGGTGTTTCTCCGCCCTTCTTTTTGGTTATTTGAAGGATAACTGAAAACTCTGTTATGTAGGGGAAGAGACTACAAGCTGATAAATGATCCTGTCTTAATGGGTTTTGGAGGTTAGCCCCAGGGAATTCCTACTTTTCCTTTTCTGTATCCTTCTTCCTCTCCTATGTAGGAGTGCATGGGCTTGAGAAAAATGAGATATAGACATAGCACAGGAAGGTCCAAGAAGAAGGGGCAGATTATTGAATATGCCCTTATACCTTTGTATATTGATACAAAATTAGTAGGTTATTTGGCTAAAGTGGTATTGACCATTGTTTATTGTGCAAAAATAAGATTGTATTGGATTACATCGGTATTGATCTTTGTATATTGATACAAAATTAAGATTATAGTTGGCCACAATGGTATTGACCCTTGCATATGGACGTAATATTAAGATTATATTGGGCTACATAGGCATTGATCTTGGTATATTGATACATAATTAAGAGTATATTTAACCACAATTGAATAGATCTTTGTATATTGATACAAATTTAAAGATAATGCTTCCCAATGGTATCATACCTAGAGATACTTAAAAATAAAATGTGAAGCTCTGACCTCTTGATACCAACCGTCTAAAACGGTCTAGGATAGTTAAAACAAACTCCTAGTCATGCAAACATGTCTCTTTGTTAGCTACTATGACAGTCTATCACAGATATTCTCTAAATTACCCAGTAATCAAGTTGCTAAGAGACAAGCAACATTTGCTTATCTAAATACAAGAGATGGTTAGGGCATCTTCAAAAACCCCTAGAGATCTGCAGAATATGGCATTCAAAGATGTTATCTTAAATCAAGATTTTTTTGATATCGAGACATATCAGCGCCTGACAGCACCCCCTATTCTACTCCAAGTAGAAGATAAGCATCGAAGAACCTCCACTGTAAGATGGTTGAATTAGTGGCAAGCCTTTCTCTTGGCATGAAAAAAACCCCTTGCACCAACTGCAGACAGACTGCTGTCCAAAAAGGACAAAACTTGGTAGCAGGGAAGTCGACAGCCTAACTCTGCCAAGACAGGGTAGGTAAGTCCTTCATAATCCCTGCTCTGCAACAAATGTCTGTCAGAGAAACAGGACCCAAAGCCTGAAGATTGATGCTGGAATGTATGGAGAGAAAATGGGAACTGTCCAGGCAGTTATTGGTATGTTCTTTCTTAGTTTTGGAAGCTGCAGGCTCTGCACTTCCTATATAAGCAAATATATTTATCCCTCTCAGGTCTCTGAGGTGGTTGAAGAATAGACATATAGAATCTTATAGTTAAATTGTGAACTGTTTAGGAATCAAGAGGGTGTTATAGATCTAAGAAGATACTCTTAAAAGTGTGTTGCAAGATAGTATGAATGTTGAGTCACATATAGACCTTTAAACTCATGGAGTTGGGTAGATAGTAGAATGTTAAAGTCAGGGGCCAAACAGGTATAAACTGAACATTGGGAAGGTATACTGGGCCAATTTAATCTCATAAATGTGGCATATTTATATCTATTGTTTTGTATAATACTTACTGTTATAAGAGAAGGAACCAGCTGTTGGACTGAAAGGGGAAACCTCTGGAGGGAAGAGGGTGGAAGGGCGGGTTAGGAAGGGGGAATAGGGAGGGGTTTGTTACTGAGATGTAACTTGAAGAAAAAAAAATAAAGTATTTAAAAAAAAAAAGAAAATGTATCAACGTAATTCACCATATAAACGAGTTGAAACAAAAAAAAACCTCATGATCACCTCGCTAAATGCTGAAAAAGCATTTGACAAGACAGGATTTCTCTGTGTATCTGTCCTGGAACTCATTTTGTAGGCCAGGCTAGTCTGAAACTCACAGAGATCCTGAGTGTTGGAATGAAATGTGTGTGATACCGCCACCCAACCTTTGCATTACCTTTTACCCAATGGAAAAAGAAGTTTCTTTGTAATGTTGAGAGCAGCACAAATCTACAAGTATAAACATAAGTATTTTTACTTATTCTTTTTTTTTTTTTTTTTGGTTTTTCAAGACACAGTTTCTCTGTTTAACAGCTCTGGCTGTCCTGGACTCGCTTTGTAGACCAGGCTGGCCTCGAACTCACAAAGATCCGCCTGCCTCTGCCTCCCAAGTGCTGGGATTAAAGGCGTGCGCCACCACCGCCCGAACATAAGTATTTTTTAAACATAATTATTTATAAACATTGAATTCATGATCATTTCACAAAAACAGCAACAGTAGGTTCTCTCTTAAGGCTTATAATCTCTCTAGTCATGGGTTTTGACCAGATTTATAGAACAAGGTGCAAAAATCCCTCCTGTAGAGCAGCAGTTGGTTTTGTCAAAACTATTGAGCCCCTTTTGCACCAACTGTCAGGGTACATCTTGGCAGCAGGTACATTGTAGTATGCAGAGACCAGAGTTGGGTAAGATTATGGAGGACTTTTTCCCTCCTGGGAGTCTGAACAGTACCTTATGGCACTGTATAAGCTAAAAGCATGGCCTCCTTCATGTTTCTTAGTAAATGAGCACTTCTGAATTTAATCTTGGGACAAATATGATTCCTGCTCTCCTCTCCCTATCCAAGAGATAGAACTTTCTCAGAGTGTCCCACATGTGCCAAGATACTTGAAATCAACCTGTTGCTGCTGGGGTCCAACATTTATGCATCTTGGTGTGTACAAACCAATAAGTACTTAGCTGGATTCCTCTCAAATAAGGAAGTTGGGTGCAGCATTGTTCTTTTTTTATATTTATTTATTACTTCAGGTTACATCTCCATCACAGTGTCCTCTTTCCACCCTTCCTATCCTCTACCCCCATCCCTTTCATCCCAATCCTCTGGAGTGGAGTGTCCCTACATAACAGTCCTCTGCCCCAGTTCAGTAGTCATATGAGGGTCAAGAGCCTCCTCATACACTGGGGGCCTACAAGGCAGCACCACTAGGGAAAACTGTCTCTTTGATAGGAAACAAAGTCTATGTTCATGTTCCCTTTAGGTGCATTGGTTGTAGTATAGTTATCCTGTACTATATGGCTAAAATCCGATTATAAGTGCATCTTTTTGAGTCTGGGTTAGCTCACTCAGGATAAGCTTCTCTAGTTCCATCCATTTGGCTGCAAATTACATGACTTCCTTGTTTCTGATGGCTAAGTAGTATTCCATTGTGTAGATGTACCACAGTTTTTTTTTTTTAATCCATTCCTCGGTTGGGGGGGGGCCTCTGGTTTGTTTCCAGTTTTTAGCTATTACAAATAAGGCTGCTATGAACATAGATGAGGAAACTTCCTTGTGATTTTCGGTGAGGAATCATTTGGATGTATACCCAGAAGTGGTATGGCTGGGTCCCGAGGCAGAGCTATTCCAAGTTTTCTAAGATATCGCCAGACTGACCTCCATAGTGGTTGCATAAGCCTGCTCCTCCTCTTCCAGACAGCACAGTCTAGGATTTTTTTTTTTTAATTCAGGATTCCCATCTCTACTCTGTAACATGGGGGCTTTTATTATATTTGTCCTATTATTCACTCTAATTTACTATCCTTAATACCTCCCTTCCAACTCTTGTTCCTTCTAACCCGCAACACTAGGTAGGAGAGAAAGAAGATTAGAGGGAGAAGGTGTCTTTGGGCTACTTCCTACTGATAAGGGTCATTGGGTTCTTTGGGGGGCAATACCAGTCTCAGTAGTCAGGATATCCAGCAAACCAGGAAAAAGCAGCAGGAAGAAACAGCAGCAGTTTTGGGGAAGCACCAGCAACAACTTTTTTTTTTTTCTTTGTAGTGTCCCCTCTCTCCTTTTTGTAGCACCTGTCTTTCTTCTTTGTGGCATGCCTCTATGCCTCTTCATAGGGTTCTGCCTTTTTATCCCTCAGTTCTAAGAATTCACCTGCTCCAGTTGGCTAAGCCATACCCCTGCTAGCTCATGAGGCAGTTAATAGTTTACATCTATAGTCTTAACAGAACTAGCCTCACACCTGGGATTAAATAAAAACATTCTCATAACTGATTTAAAAAAAAAACAAAACTCTTATCACAGTACTCTGTGTCTCTTTGTAAAGTAGATTACACATAACATATGTCAGAATCATTGTGGAACTTATTTAAGCCAATTCAGATGAAAATGTTGCAAAACCCATAGGAGGAGTTTGTATAAGAAAGGAAATTACATGTTTGCACTCCCACCAGCAATGTTTGCTCCACATCCTCGCCAGCATGTGCTGTCATTTGAGTTTTTGATCTCAGCGATTCTGACAGGTATGAGATGGACTCTCAGAGATGCTTTAATTTGCATTTCCCTGATGACTAAGGACATTGAGCATTTCTTTAAGTGCTTCTCGACCATTAGAGATTTATCTGTTGATAATTCTCTGTTTAATTCTGTACCCCATCTTTAAATTGGGTTATTTGGTTTGTTGGTGTCTACTTTCTTGATTTCTTTATACGTTTTGGATATTAGCCCTTTGTTGGATATAGGGTTGGTGAAGATCTGTAGAAAAATGTCTAATTAAATTATTTACTAGTATTTATATTATATTAATTGATTTGGCAGCTGTTAGTCCTTAACCCATCATTATAAATGAATACACAGACACTGGATGGATTTTAACAAGCCTTGGCTTGAATTGGGCAATCCTAGCCCACCTAAGTGAGCTCATAATTCTATTACCCAAATATGACCCCATATATACATACGTCCCTTTGGATTGTTATTCTCCATGTTATGCTAGTGTTCCTGGCCACATGGTGTTCCTCCTTCTTCCTGCTCCTGGCTTCTTTCCCAAGATGTTCTCTGTCTCTGAAACCCACACACCTTAGTCCTGCCTACCTCTGTCTTTTCCCAATCTCCAGGCCTCAGCATTTATTTAACCAATCAGAGACAATGTAAGTAACAGACAGCAAGCAGGACCAATTAACATTAGAATGCTTAATACCACCCCATCAAAGATCTTTTCCAATTCTATAGGCTGTTGATTTGTCCTATTGACAGTGTCCTTTGCCTTACAGAACTTTTCAGTTTCATGAGGTACCATTGATTAATTGTTGATCTTAGTGCCTGAGATGTTGGTGTTCTATTCAGAAAGTTGTCTCCTGTACTAATATGCTCAAGGCTATTTCCTACTTTCTCTTCTATTAGATTTAGTGAATCCAGTTTTATGTTAAGGCCTTGGATCCACTTGGACTTGAATTTTGTGCAGGGTGATAAATATGGATCTATTTGCATTTTTCTACATGCAGACATCTAGTTAGACCAACACCATTTGTTTAAGATGTTTTGTTTTTTTCCATTGTATGGTTTTGGCTTCCTTGTCAAAAATCAAGTGTCCATAGGGATGTGGGTTTATTTCTGGGTCTTCGATTTGACTCCGTTGATCAACCTGTCTGTTTCTATGCCAATACCGTGTGGTTTTTGTTACTATTGGTCTGTAGTACAACTTGAAATCAAGGTTGGTGATACCTCCAGAAGTTCTTCTATTGTTCAGGATTGTTTTAGCTATCCTGGGTTGGTTGCTGGGAGTCTATAGGGGTGACCCTAGCTGAGACTCCTAGCAGTGGAGAATGTGAAGCCTGAAGTGGAAACCTCCTGAAGCCAGGCAGGACTCCCAGTGGAGGCATAAGGACACCAACCCACCCACAAAACCTTTGTCCAAACATTGTCCTGCCTATAAGAAGTGCAGGGACAAAGATGGAGAAAAGACTGAGGGAACGGCCAACCAATGACTGACCTAACTTGAGGCCCATCCCATGGGTGAGAACCAATCCTTGACACTATTGGTACTCTGCTATTCTTGCAGACAGGAGCTTGGCATAACTGTCTTCTGCAAGGCTCCATCCAGCAGAAGATTGAAACAAATGGTGAGACCTGCAACCAAACATTAGACAGAGCTCAGGGAGTCTTGTTGAAGAGTTGAGGGAAGAATAGAGGAACCTGAAGGCATAAAAACTCCAGAAGACCAACAGAGTCAACTAATCTGGGCCCTGGGGGTGGGGTGGGTGCTCATAGAGAGTGAACCACTAACCAAAGAGCATGCACAGGCTGGACCTGGGCCCCCTGCACATATGTAGCAGATGCATAGCTTGAGTCTTAATGTGGGTCCCCCAACAACTGGAGCTGGGGCTATCCCTGACTCTGTTACCTGCCTGTGGATCCCTTTCCCCTTTCCCCTAACTGGACCACCTTTCTTGGCCTCAGTGGGAGAGGATGCACCTAGTCCTACAGCGACTTGATGTGCCAGGGAGGGTTAGTACCCATGGGGGGACCCGTTCTTAGAAGAACAGGAAGGGGTTGTGGGGGGGGGGCTATTGAGGGGGACTGGGAAGAGATGAGGGGGAGCTGTGATAGCATGGGATATAAAGTGAAATTTAAAAATAAAACGATTGAGGGGGGAAAAAAAGGAAATTAGCATTTCCCTAGTACCCGATATAAGCTTAAGACAAAATCTTTCCACACACAGTAGCCAGGGCAATAGATATTATTATGAAGTATTCTGTAAATGAATTGCTCTTTGACTTATTGTATTTTGCTTTTATTTTGCTTTTCAATCTGTTGAGACAGGGTCTCAGGTTATCCCCCAATTGCTATGCAAGCAGAACAACTTTCCTGATCTTCATGCTTCTGCCACCCTAGTGCTGGGATTACAAGCATGCCCCATCCCAATTGGATTTGTTGGCCTGATCAAATGGTTGCATCCTCCAAAGCTATCCTTCCTTAACCGATTAAATGACTATGCAAAACCAGTATCTAGTTTGACATTATTGGAACCTCGGGCCTTTCGTGGGTTGATCACCTATCCTAGCATCAGGATCCCCAGAATAGCATGACCAACCCAACTCTGGGTAATCATGTCACAGTTCAGTATCAATTGTGAGAGCTTTTAATTTACATCAGACTCTTTGAGAGGCAGAAGCAGTTAGATCTCTGTGAGTTTAAACTTTGTCTACATAGTGAGTTCCAGGACAGCCAGAGCTTCATAGTGAGACCAGAAAGAAGAGAGCCTCAGATTCCAGGGTCCTAAGTGCTTGGCACTCTGGGTGCATGGGTTTGCAGGCATCCTGGGTTATACTCCCAGGAAGCGCTAGCTAGGCCCTCTGTTCCCTTTTGTAGGACCGTTTCTAATGCCAAGCAGCTTCTGGAAATGTCTTGCCAATGAGTTTTGGAACAGCGGAACCTATTCGTAAGTTGCAATGATGATGGTGATGACGGTTTCAATTTCAAGATGAATAAAAATGTTGATTTTTTAAAACTACATATAAACAAAAAAAATAAGAAGTGAGTATGCTGGGAAATACAGAGCTACCAGACTGATTGCGTTGATAGAAAGGGTAACAACAACAACAAAAACCCCAAGAAACTCCATCAGTTCCAAAAGAATTTTTTTTCTTGCTTAGAAACAGAGTAAAAGCTGTGTCTCTGACTGGCTTGACTCTTCATGCCAAATGTTTTGTGTCTTGCTTTCTTGTTTTTAGACAGATCTGAGATACTGGGTTTTTGTTGTTGTTGTTACCCTTTCTATCAACGCAATCAGTCTGGTAGCTCTGTATTTTCCAGCATACTCACTTCTTAATTTTGTGTTTATATGTAGTTTTTAAAATCATCTTGAAATTGAAACCGTCATCACCATCATCATTGCAACTTACGAATAGGTTCCGCTGTTCCAAAACTCATTGGCAAGACATTTCCAGAAGCTGCTTGGCATTAGAAACGGTCCTACAAAAGGGAACGGAGGGCCTAGCTAGCACTTCCTGGGAGTATAACCCAGGATGCCTGCAAACCCATGCACCCAGAGTGCCAAGCACTTAGGACCCTGGAATCTGAGGCTCTCTTCTTCCTGGTCTGTTGTTACTTCTAAGGAGAGCAGTAGGATTACAGGCTTTCTCCTCCCACAAATTACCCTCCAACACACACACACACACAAAACCCAGACACCAAGCTCTCCAATTTCATAATCAAGAACCAGTTTTGTAATGGTTGTGTGCCAAGTTTTCTACCCATAGAGCCTCCTCCTGCTACTTCCTCCACTGGCTTCTCTTGCACAAACTAATTGGCTGTGGGCCTTTTGCATTAGAAATCCAGGGAAATTGTGAATTATACATCGAACTGACAATGAAGGTTTCCTAAAAGTCTGCCACGTTCCTTCCAATTATGGAGCATTTCATTGAACAGTTTGAACATCCCTCCAGTGAGATAAATCGGGTCTTCGGGGTCAGATGGAGCAGGGGATTAAATCCCCACCTTGCTACCTTCTCCCTGTCGTCCTAGAAACATCATAATCTGGTGTTTTTGTGTTTCCCATGGCTCAGATCCAACCTCCATTTCCATACCACGTGAATACTAACCTTTCCACCAAGCACACTATGTCCTAGGGTGTTCCCCAATGCCCAGAGACATCCCTGCCACATCCCTACTGACTCCCTCCTACTACAGTTTTGAATCCTCTGAGGCAGGGGGCAATTCATGCAGGTACAAGTGTTTCCCAGCACTGTAGTGGTTTCTGTTACTCATGTTGTTATTTATTGTAAATAAGCTTCTGCAAGCCTCTGCCTCACACATCCTGCACTTTCTGAAGCATCTCACAAGCTCTCTCTTCAATGTTACACATGCTCAGGGTATTAGTTGAGGTTCTCTAGAGGAACAGACTGATAGGATATCTATCTATCTATCTATCTATCTATCTATCTATCTATCTATCTAATATATAAATATAAATATATATAATATGTATATTTATATAAATACATATTTATATATAATATATAGAAATAAATTAAATTATTACCAGTATTTATATTATAGTTAATTGGTCAGTGGTGTTAATCCTTAACCCACCATTATAAATAAACACACAGACACTTGGTGGATATTAACAAGCCTTAGCTTGGATTGCAATCTTAGCCCATCTATGCTAACTTATAATTCTATTCCTCCAATAAAACCCCAATATATACATATGTCCACTTGAGATGTTTTTCTCCATACTATACCAATGTTCCAGGCCACATGGAGATATGATTCTTCTATCTAACCCATAGCATGTCTTTCTCCTTCCTCTCTCTTGATTCATCTTATTCCCATCACCCTCTCTGCTCCTACAAAGCCCATCAACATTTCCCCCTGCTACTTGTCTCTTTGCCCAATCATCATTTTATTAAAGACAATCAGAGACAATGGTTAGCAAGCAAAGTAACAGCATTACTTGGTGCACGTATGACCTGGCACAGCAAGCAGGCCTCTGGGAGCAGATTAATTAGCATTTAGAATATATAACAGATCACTGCAGAGAGGGGGGGGAATTAATAGAGTGGCTTACAGTCTGTGGTCCACCTAGTCCAACAATGACTGTCTACCAACAGAAGAAAGTCTAAGAATCCAGTAGTTCCTCAGTCCATGAGGCTGAAAGCCTCAGTGAGTCTTTAGTATACACCAGAATCCCAAAGAAGTAGGTTCTAAATCCAGTAAATGGATGGACTTGCTGTCGAGGGCAGTAGGAAACAGGCTAGGAGCAAAAGCTTCCTTCTTCCATGTTCTTTATATTGACCACAACGAGAAGGTATGACCCATATTAAAGGTGGATATTCCCACCTCAAAAGACCCATATTGGAGGTGGGACTTCACACTTCAAATGATATAATTAAGACAATTCTCTCACAAGTGTACCTAGGCACCCAGGTTTTAGTGAATTCCGGAAGTAGCCAAGCTGACAAACAAGAATAGCCATGACACTCAGTGAAGGCTTGTTGATTTGAACTGAATCATGAGCTGAGATTCCTCATATATCCTACAAGCAGTTAAAACAGTATCTGTAATAGATTCATCCCAGTTAGAAAGGAGGAAGGTAAAACAGGAGACACTCGCTAAAAGAATAGCACCCTTTCATAGTGGTAACTTTCACACCTCTATAAGAGAATACCTGAAGATGAGTAAACTTTTTTTCCCCTTTGAGACAATTTGTCACTGTAGAGCTCTTGCTGGCCCAGAACTCAATGTGTACAGACCAGGTTGGCCTTGAACTCACAGAGATCTGCCTGCCTTTGCTTCCCAAGTACTGGAATTAAAGATATGTACGTGATGACCAGATTTATTTATTTATTTGTTTGTTTGTTTGTTTGTTTGTTTGTTTACCTATGATGTGATGATGTGGGGAGGGAGTGTGCTCATACCGTGATGTGAGTGTAGAGATCAGAGAACAACTTGCTAGAGTTGAGGATTCTCTCCTCTAACCTGGGGATAAAATTGAAGTCATCAGTCTTGGTGACACACACCTTTCCCCTTGAGTCAAATCACCATCCCTAGAAAACGAGTAGTTTACTAAAAAAAACAAAAAACAAAAATGGAGATTTAATTCCTGGAGTTCTATAGGGTAAAAAATCCAACTTCAAAATGGCCCATATGGTAGTAGACAGGAAGACAAGCAAACATGGACACTAAGGAGAGCTTGAACTCCCAGCCTCAAGTCTTTTCTAATCAGCATGAATCCAATCATGAGGGCTCCATGCTAATGTTGTAAATGCCTAGCTACCCAACCCCCCACCACCACTGCACTGGGAATGAAGTCTCCAGTGCATAAGGAGCTGTGTTCACACTGCAGCACATGGTGGAGAAGGATGGCTCTCTCCTGTCAAAATAAAGGAATGAAGGAAAGGCTGATTCTATTGTCCCACCCTGATCTGATGCTCCCTGCTGCCCACCTAAGGTGGGTTTCCCAGGGGAAGGAAGTATCACACATACTTCAGAAAACAAGACCCTTAAAAGCCATGTCATTAGCCTAAGCTCACGATGCTATCAGAGCCTCTTATACAAATGAGGGATTTCTCTGTGCCATCTAGGTGGGTCATAGATCTAATCACACACATTTAATTTGCAGAACCGCTCATTCTCTTGTTCTTCTGGCAGAGCCGCCTCATGTGCCAACACTCCTGTCAGATGGCTTCCCTCGAGTCCTCATCCGCTCCACAGATGCACACTGAGCTTTTGGGATCTGTTGTCTACTGTGGTGGGTGTGGGAGGACTGCTGAGCATAAGACACGACATGTGGCACCGCCTGTATGCAGCTCCTGGTTGGGAGGAGGTGATGGAGAGACATTAAACCTTGAGATCAGACTCAGAGCCATCTCCAAAGCAATGATATCTTCAGCTGCCTCCACCCTTGGCATTGTCCCTTCCCGTTATGACAGTGTGCTGTCTAGGCTTAGGCCAACTTGGATCAGGCTACAGTAATTGGAGTGGGGGGGGAATCTCAATTGAAAAAAAAATGCCTTTGTACGCTGGGGCTCCACGCAAGCCTATAGGACATTTTCTTAACTAGTGACTGGTGTGGGAAGGCCCCATGGGCCACCCCAGGCTGGTTTCTATAAACCTGGTTCTGGGTTCTCTAACAAGCAGGTTGGGCGGGACACTAAGCAGCACCTCTCTATGGGCTCTCCATCAGCCCCTGCTCTGCTTGAGTTCCTGCCCTGATTTCCTTCTACGATGAACAGTGATGTGGATCCATAAGCCAGACCCTTCCTCCCCAGTTAGCATTTGCTTACACTTTCATCATAGCAATAGTGACTCTAAGGCAAGCAGTAATCACAGATAAGTAGAACTGTGGGGTCAATCAACTCTCATCGGTCAGATGTAAGAACATGCATCATCAATAGAACTACTGACCACGGAGCCTGGCCTGCAGCAGTGCCCAGAAGGTGCTTATGAAACGAATGAGGCAGAACTCTGGCCCAGCCCTGTGATAGAGTGGATACTGATCACGTGGGAAGTTCAAACCTCAACACATTGTTTCCCAGCTACACCTAAGAGGGACTGCGGATAACCTTGCTGAGGACATTTTGAATTGGCTCTTCATGACCTTCTAGCTATAAGAAGTGAACTTGCAGCCCAGCCATTTGGCTGTTGGTCATAAGGCTTTCCTCCTGGCACAAGTAAAACTGTAGCACAGGTTAGGTACATTAACCTCTGGTTCACACTGAGTTTGGTTTTAAAAGAAGCCCACAATTCAAAAGCATTATAGTGACTCAAGCCTGTGGGTTGTGATCCCTTTGGCAAACCTCTATCTCCAGAAATATTTACATCATAATTCATAACAGTAGTAAAATTCCAGTTATAAGGTAGCAACAAAAATAACCTCGTGGTTGAGGGTCACCACAACATGAGGAACTGAATGTATTAAAGGGGTGCAGCATTGGGAAGGTTGAGAACCACTACCATAGCACGTACTTTCCTAGGTCACTGTCATGAGCTAATCTCAGACGTGAGCTAGTCTAATCCCTCCAGCTAACCATCCCAACTGATCTTGAGAGCCAAGCTAAGAGTGTTTGTGAGCCTTTCAAAGGAGGCCACCCCAGAAGAGAATGCTTCAGGACGCATCAAAATCTTCTCTAAGGTGGACGCAGCTTGCAGAGTATTTGCTGATCCTGTAAAGGGCCCTCAGGATTTGTTAGCATGAAATTAGTGATGAGAGGACTGAAAGCAATCACCAGGAGATAGCAGGCTTTAGCCCATTGGTTCCTACTCAAATTGTGCTGTCTTCCTGAGACACTGGTCCACCACAGAGCTTCCCAGAGTGAGGCTCAATCATGACTTCAACAGGATTGACTGGGCCAGACCCAATAGGGTCTGAAGAAATTTCCTTTCCAAATCCTCCTTGTCTCAGTGATATTTGGCCCTTGCCTAGCTGGGAGGAGGCCAAGGCTCTTAATGAGTTGATAAGAAGCTGAAGACTTACTATTTTTGAATGTTATTGCCCTTTCCACGCATGCATTTGCTCATTCTGCTATTCAAACATTCCAAATATCTGCCCACACAGAGATATGACAAATATCTCCTTTCCTCCTGGTATTTTTAGCCCATCAATTGATATTTTCATCAATAATCCAGACTCTGGAGGCCAGTGAAGAAGCCTCATATAGCCCACAGAACCACTCGGAGAGGTCTCTAAACTGGGAATCTCTTGGGATAGGTGGATATCCTAGTTATCTTTCCATTGCTGTGCACCCTTGACCAAAAACATCTTGGTAAGAAAAGGATTATTCAGTTGATATGTCCTGATCACAGTCCATTCATTGAGAGAAGTCAGGGCAGGAACAGAGGCAGGAACCACGGAGGAAAGCTTGCTTACTGATCTGCTCTTCATCCTTTGTTCAGCTTGTTTTCTCACACAACCCTGGACCATCTGGCCCAGGGTGGCACCATCCAGTGAGCCGTGTCCTCTCATATCAATCAACAATCAAGAAAATACCCCGATAGACTTGTTCACAGGACAATCAGATACAGGCAATTCCATCTTCATATATAAGTCTATGATTGTTTCCAGTTGACAGAAACTAACCAGCATGGTGACCAAAAAAAAAAAAATGAGTCATAAGTGAGGGTGTGAAGACTGGCATATAGACTGCACAAGAGAAAGCATTAGCTTCTCTAACCTTCAATACTGACCATAAACTTGGAGAAGGTATAGGCCCACCATTCCTGATGTCACTCCAGTGATGTTCCTAGGAATAGTAGAAAGCAAATGACTAACACAGCACCTAATACTTACATCCCACTCGGGTTGCTCACACTGGCAGGCCCAAGTCTCCTGATGGTGTTAGGAGGATTTCAGAGTATTCCTTCCTGTTCTTACCCATTCCCCCTGGTACCCAAGAGAATGTGTTTCTAGCATCTAATAACCAGAATTAGGAGGGAGCCAGCAGCCAGAGAGGAGAGCAAAGCTTAGCAGTTCAAGTAGTTTGGTAAACCTCTAACTGCAGGCTGTGTTGATAGAACAGAAATGTCCTCAAGGTTTAAATTAGATTTCTTCATCAGTGTGCCAGCCTTTAACAAAGTGTTTCAACTGTTGCATTCCAGTCTTCATCTCTACCCTCCCATCCATCACTTCAAGGTTCTCATTACAGCTGTTATTGTGTTTGATCTTTCCAATAACTTGAGAGGCAAGTATGGTGGCTATTCATGAAGTAGGTAAAGCTATTGCTTCACAAGCCTGATAAGCTGAGTTCAATCTCTGGGACCCACATAAAGGTAGAAGGAAAGAATTGACCCCACAGGGATATTCTTGACCTCCATACACTTGCCATGGCATACACACACACACACACACAATCACCACCACCACACCATACACACATATAATATGTAACTAATATTAAAAGTGCATTTCTTGGGCTGGGCATGGTGGCGTACACCTTTAATCCCAGCACTTGGGAGGCAGAGGCAGGTGGAGCTCAGTGAGTTCAAGGCCAGCCTGGTCTACAAAGTGAGTCCAGGACAGCCAGGGCTACACAGAGAAACCCTGTCTCAAAAAAGAAGTACACTTCTCTATCATTAAGGAGAACAGACTAACTCTCTTCCTTTAGTCATGTGTTGTTTGGTTATACAGAAAAGGCTGGTTAGCACCATAGACCATCCTCGGCTCTTCCCTGGGCCACTAAAACATGACTTTTTTGAATTCTCTAATTGGTTAATATGCATCCAAAATTAAACTGAAGAAGACACATGAATTCATATCAGATATAAATTAATTTTTTCTGTGTGTTTTTTCCCCTTTGGATATTAAATGATACCAGTAAAAGTGCATGATCTCTAAATATTTCTGCGGTGTGCCAAGATTGATAGAATGCATGACTGAGTATTTTTTAACTCTTAAAAAAATAAAAAACAAGAAATATGGCCTAAAGAAGTCCTCTGCAAGAGAGAAATTTTGTTTTGATGTTTTTAGTTCTTACATGAACAGCCATTTTACTCCACGGTACAGCTAAATTAGTTGTAGTATTGTGAGGCTGTGGAAAAATACCACTGCCCCTCCCTAGGAAGGACTTCTCCTCCATTCATGAGAACCTGACCTCATGACCCCTGGGGACATTCCACAGAACTTGGTCCCCAGAACTATCTAACTAAAATATAATGGTCTCATCCTGGCAAGCTAAAGGTTGAGTTACATAGCTGACTGGGTTGATTCCCTTTTGTTTCCCTTATCCCCACTTCCCTATCCCCACCTGCGGTTGTCATCTAGCAGGCTAAAAGTTAAATACACATTATTCCCTTTATGTGCCCACCTGTTTGTGGCTTTTGTGCTTATAAGCTACATGAAAATGGTTATTGAGGTTCAGCCCTTCCCAAAGGCTGTTGAACCCCGGCGTGTCGGCTTAATAAAAGTCCTCTTGCATTTTGCAGCGAACCTCTGTCTCTGGTGGTCTCTGGGCGTCAGGACCTCAGGGGAGCTCCAGGGTCCAACAGTATAAACATGAATTAGTTAATTTATCCCACACATTTTTTTAATAATTTATTTTTTATTTCTATAAGTTACATCTCAATCCTCCCTACCCTTCTGGAGCAGATGGGAATACATACAGACCCATAACTGGACAATGGATAGAGAGTGAGAGACCTTGGAATACCCAGTCCTAAATGGGATGTCTTCATCAAATGCCTCCCCTCAGGGTTCAGACAACTCTGCAGAAGAGACAGAAAGATTGTAAGAGCCAGTGGGAATCGAAAACCCCAAGGAAACAAGGCCTTCTAGACATACTAGGACGGACACACAAAGCACTTCCAGAGACTGTGGCAACATAAATAGAGCCTGCACAGGTCTAAACCACATGGGGTTCCAGTGCTGAGAGGGGAAGAAGACATGAGCCCCCATCCCAAACCCAAAAGCTATCTCCAGTTTACAGCCACTCAAAGAGGAAAAATTAATTTTCTCCAATGGAGTCTCACCAGGTACACAAACCACACTCAAGGCCAGGTCCCAGGCCCGGCAGTAAACGACCAAAACAAAATGAACTCACTGGTATTTTTGGAGCTTTCTTGTTTATGTTTTGCCTCATAATGCTTTATCTGGGCTTTTTTTTTAAACCTTACAGGATTTTTGCTTATATATTATGGTTTCTGAGTTTGTTTCTATGGGTTTTCTCTGTGTTTCTACATCTGTATGAACTTCTTTTGCTTTTCTTTGGCTTTCTTTTTTTTTTTTGGTTTGTTTGTTTTGTTTTACCTTACTTTATTTAATTATTTTTTCCAACTTTTATTTATTTCTTCAAGTTACATCTCAATCACATTCCCCTCTCTCCTCCTCCTCCCGGTCTCACACTCCTACCCTCTTGCCCCTCACCCTCCTATCCACTTTTTAAAAAAAAAAAATTTAAGGTGTATCTTTTCCCCAACAGCTCTCCCTTTTAGTCTAATAAAAGAGTCTTATTCTTACAACAATAAAAACAATACAAAGCAATAAGTACAATTTGGCAACAATTATAAAAATTATAAGGTCTAACATAGATTCCCAATGTCCAGTCCATACGTGTTTGGCAACTGATAATAATATTCTATTATCTATCTATCTCGATGAGTTTAAAGTTCTATACCTAACTCAGTTTCCATCCTAACTTTTATTACCAACTTAAAAACATCTTCTTAGACTTAGAACATCCTTTTAACTCCTGAACAACTTAAAATTTAACTATGAAACTATATTGAAGACTGTCCAGGCAGCCAGTTCTCTGTCATTTCTTAGTTTTGGAAGCTGCTTGCTCTGCACTTCCTATTTATTAAGATATATTTATCCTTCTCAGGTCTCTAATGTGGTTAAAGACTATTTTAATTATGTTTTAGAGGTCTGTTTGTTTTCTAATGAGAGACAAAAAAAGAAAGGGTGTCAATTTGGATGAGTGGGGTGGCAAAGAGGATCTGGGAGGAGTTGGGGAGGGGAAACAATAATCAGAACATATTGTATGAAAAAATCTATTTTCAATAAAATAAATTAAAAGAAATATAATGGTTCAACTGAGTATAGTAATTGCACTAATGTAAGCTACTACTCAACAATCATCCACCCATCTTCTACCCATCACCAATACTTACCATTGTCCTGATGGACATGTCGTTGGGCACAATTTTTCCTTGAAGCTGGAGTTACATGTGGCTGTGGCCCTGACTCCACGATTCATTTATTTACAAGGATCATCTTCCCCTAAGTGCTGAGAAAGTTTATAAACATGGATTTTTTTTTTCTTCTCCCTGACCTCACACAATTGAAAATCATGCCTCTTTCTCCTGCAAACTAATCTACACCAAACCATAAAAGTTGCTATCTTTGTTATGTGTTTTGCTTTACTAATGCGACCCCATTAAGCTTCATAATGAAAATCCAGAGGATAGCAATAAAAATACACAACAATCCTCGAAAGGCATGCACATGTGGGTGCCTGAAGGCTGAATTCAACAACCTTTTGTACTTGGTTCTCAGGAAACACTGATGACCTGCTGTTTCTGAGGCTCTGTGCTCAAACTGTTCTCACCCTGAGAAGACTGACCACAGTAACTTTCCTTCTTCTTCAGTCTTTACCTCAAGTGCCTTCTTGTGTTAACTCTGTGTCCTGCTTAAAGTGAGTCAGGGTACTGGTCTTATTCTATCCATGGTATTATTGTAAGACTTTATAAAATGTACTATTAATCTAGGTTTACTAGCCCCTGTCTGACATACTTCCTTGTATATACTGTTCCAGGGATGGAGTTTGCTTTGATGTGGATGTTGAAAGTCCCCCACAGGGTCATGTGACTACCAGCTGTTGCTGGTCTTTTGGAAATGGGAGCCTTGGTGAAGGAAATAGGCAGGCCTTGAGGTTTATAGTTAAGCCCTATTTCCAGCCCTCTTCTCTTCTTGTGATATGGGGAGTCCCACTTGTACATTGCTGCTCACGCAGAACTTCCTGTCACCATACTTTGTCTACCTCAAACAGGGAGCAAAAATAAATCCTTCCTCCTATAAACTGCTTCTGGTGGGAAATTCTGTCACTGTATAAACTGGTGGCATGACTGTCCCATGTTATGGTTAGCTGGAAGGTTTTATGGTAGACATGAAATAAATAAATTTGAATGTTTTAATTAATTAAATTAACTAATTAATTAATCATGGCCTGTCTTCATATTGGCTACAACCTGAGGCTATCTATACAGTTTTCTACCTATACTTAAAGAACTTGATTTTGGAAGATGTAGGCTTTGTAACTTTAGATTCGGGATATTTAATCTCTCATCTAAATGCCTGGAGGCCATTATTTATGCTGATCACAAAACATTAAGCATTGAGCTATGGAGACAGCTCCGTCAGTAAAACTGCCTTGCAATCATGAGAGCCTGGGTTTAATCCCCCAAAGCCAAGTCAAAATAAGCATGGTAGTGCTGCTTGCAATGCCAGCGGCAAGGGAATCAAAGATAGGCAGATTCCTAGAGCTCAGGCGGCCAGCCCGTCGTCTCACCTGATCAATGAGTCCCAGACAAGTGGTAGATCCTATCTCAGAAAGAGGTGGGTAAGGGACTGGGGAGATGACTCAACAGTTTGAAAGCCCTTGCTGTTGTTTACGCTCATTTCCCAGTGTGAGTCCCACACAATGTGTGAGTCACAACTGCCTGTAATTCCAGCTCCATGTGCCTGATGCCTTCCGCCCCCAGGAGCCACCTAGATCTTCTGCTACCACAAAACAAAAAGCAGCTATCATGAGCCAAACACGATGCAAAGTCTGCTTCATGTTCATTTGGGCTTCTCAACAGTGTTCTGGGGAGTCCCTCTCACACCTACTTATTTTAGATGGAGGTAGGAGGGATCTATGAGACAGATGTTGAGAAAAAGATGCCTCACATCACACGAACAGAGGTTTTGACCGTAGCCTGATTCTAGAACTCATGCTTGGAATTTCTATTAATCTTTCTGCCTTTATAGTGATCATATACACATATGTACAACTGTAGATATATGGCCATACATATATATGTGATTAACCGGTAAGTAAGATAAAATATTATTTACACACTTTTGAGACTATAACTAATGCCATTCTAATTGTATGTACCGGGCAAAAGAAAGGCAAACAGCATGGCATCTATGTTAACTTCTTTCTGCTGTCTTTTCCTATATTACAAAAACAGTGAGGCTAAAACTGCATTTCCCAGACTCCTTTGCAATGAAACTCCTGGGATAAGATTCAGATTCCATCAATCAAATGCAGCAGAATTGGAACAAGGCCAGGCATTGCCCTGGCTGGCGTATGTGGTTACAGAGATGTGTGGTTTTTCCTAGTAACACCGGCAGTCATACCAGGCTCTGGTCACAGCTTTGAAGTTCCCAGTATCTGTTAAGGGAAGATTCTCAGAGGCACAATGAGAGTCCAGACCAGCAGCAGCTGTGGCTTCTGGCCTTGGTGACTTTTTGACTCTAGTGGTTTCCTAGTCTTGCTTGGTGGTTTCCTAGAACTGGCAGAAGAAGTGCGGAGGAATTGTTAAGAGGGCAGAAGACACCCAGGTGTCGCTTGTTAGAGCTGGTAGAACACAATCGGTGAAAAATTGAAAAGTAGTTACTAGGAGAAGAGAATGGTGCCCAAGTATTTCTACTTTAATCAGAAAACTGAGGCTGGGTGGTGATGGTGCACACCTTTAATGCCAGCCCTCAGGAGGCAGAGGAAGACAGACTTCTGTGAGTTAGGCCAGCCTGGTCTACAGAGCGAGTTCCAGGACAGCCAAAGCTACACAGAGAAACCCTCACTCGAAACAAAACAAGTGAAATAGGGAACTTGACAAAATAGGAAAAAACAAAACAAACAACAACAACAAAAAAAAAAACAAATTCAGAACTACAAGAGTCTGGGGCTGGAGAGATGGCTCAGGGGTTAAGAGCACTGGCTACTATTCCAGAGGACCCAGGTTCAATTCCCAGCATCCACATGGCAGCTCACACCTGTCTGTAACTCCAGTTCCAGGGGGATCTGACACCCTGACACAGACATACATGCAGCCAAAACACCAATGCACATAAAATAAAATTAAATCATTTTTTAAAAATCATTAAAAAAAAAAAGAATTACAAGAAACTGGTTCATCTGAGGTGGCACCCTGTTCCAACTAAGATAGAACTTTGACTACAGACTTCAGGAAACAGGCTTAGAAAAGACCTGGAAGAAGTGCTGGACCCAAGAGAGCAGTAGCACCGATGGGGGAGACAGATGCTAGCGAAGCCCTCCCTCTCTCCTTGGTGCTGTGTGTTTAGTACTTTCACTCAGGGGAAGCCACATAACTTTATAAAAAGGTCCCACTGCACTGTCCCTTCAGCAGCCCAAGACCTCCTGTGACCCACACTCTATGGAAATTGAGGGCAGGTGTCAGGATAGACTACACACTGAAATAGGCTACACACCGGGATATCACTGGGCTACAGAAAAGAAACTTCGAATCGGGACCATGCAGCACTCAGGGAGTTTAACATCTTCTGGTGGGAACCAGAGTCTACCGAGGTACTTTTTGCTCCAAGTGGTTCTCTGGACCCTGGGAAGGACCCATGCAGGGCTTGGAAGGTTGGGGTGGGGGGCAGGACCAACATTTTCAACCAGAATCCTCAAGGAATTGCCCCCGTATGACTGACTCCACCTGTGAAGCAACACCTTCGGGCTAGACCAGCATCTGTAATCCACTCTCCCTAAAGAAGAACCAAGGGGAGAATTATCTGCTGCACAGGAATTCTTGGGTACCAGAGAAACTTCTAGAAGCCTGGCAAGGAACTCCAAGAGACCTGAGACTGAACCCAGTAATCAGGCTCACCTGCTCGCTCGCTCTCTCCTCTCTCCCTCCTTCACGTTTATTCTCCTTTGTTTAATAACCAGTGTCAATGTGGCAGGCTGGGCTCTGTTCTCATCCCGTATCACTTTTCGTCCTCTCTTCTTACCCTTTCCCTTTCATTTTCCTCTTAAAAAACAAAACAAAACAAAAAAGCAGACGCTGGCCTGGCCCAGTTTGCCAGCTCTCTGTATCTCCAGCTCTTCAGAGATGGGACCATTCTTACATAATCTGATTATATGTCTTTACCTTTTTCTTCTCAGTCTATCGTTAGCCAAAACTTGCCCATGTCTCCCTTCACCTGATACTGATACTGATTATGCTCTTTTTCCTTTCCACTCCTAAACACAGTGATTAATATATTGTTAACACACAGGGCTGACAGTGCCTTTACTTCCTAAAATGATATCACCTGGACATAATTTGGAATACTGGGGAAACGAGTATTTTTTTTTCCCCATTAGGCAGTCCTGGTTGTCCTGGAACTCACTCTGTAGACCAACCCAGCTATCTTGAAACTCATAGAGTCTCTGCCTACCTTGGCCTCCTATGTGCTGGGATTAAAGGTGTTCACCACTACACCTAAGCAGAGAATTCTAACTGAGGAACTGTGTACAGCAGGTTGCTCTTGAGGCATGTCTGGGAGGGATTGTTTTGACTGTTAAGTGACGTTTGAAACCCCAGTGTGGGCAGTAGCATCAACCCTAGTTGGAGTCTGTAGATGTGACATCCGTAGCTGTTTTAAGTTAAGAACTGGATTTAACCCCCTTCTCCCCTAATTTGCTTATTTGTCAGAATAGTTTATCAGAACAACAGAAATCAAGCTAGAACAAGAGGTGACCATTTTTTGGGTTTTAGTGTTGTCATAGTAGGCATATCCCTGAATAGCGACTACCATAGCACATAGCATTCTAGCATCAGTGGAGGACTGGGGATAGAAATGAGAGAGGGAATTCAAATAGTGTGAGATAAGAACGCTCTGCAAGGCCGGGCGGTGGTGGCGCACGCCTTTAATCCCAGCACTTGGGAGGCAGAGGCAGGTGGATCTTTGTGAGTTCGAGGCCAGCCTGGTCTACAAAGCGAGTCCAGGACAGCCAGAGATATTCAGAGAAACCCTGTCTCGAAAAACCAAAAAAAAAAGAACGCTCTGCAAGTCAAAACTGAACGGAAGGCAAGAGCACTCCTTTGAGAGTAAGGATTACCAACACAAAGAAGTAGGAAATACCTTGACATTAATGAGTAAAGGTGGCACTTTCTAGAAGAGCAATTTTTAAAGCATTTACCATTGTGATAGGAAAAAAAAATAAGAAAACACCTCACAGTACACTAAAATATAAAAGAAAGGAAAATAAAATTTAACTCCTTAGTTCAGTATAGGTCATGTTAAATAATTTCCGAATAACTCCTACTCAGGCAAAGTTATTTCATTGAAAAGTACAGGTTAGCTTTTCGGTTTGTGTTCATAACACTCTCAGGTAAATAGGAATCCAGTCTGTGTAAAATGACCATCCAGTACACACAAGGCAAGAGAAGCATACATTTGTTTTTGTCATTGTTAGTTGTTTGTTAGTTTGCTAGGAGGAAGGAATGTCCTTGCCAAAATGTTTTAGAAGAAAAGATTTGAACTAAGTTTATTTCTAGAAGTCTCTCCTGGCTCTCTTCCTCTGCTGTTGCTAGGTCGCTTGGTGTCTCCCAGCTAGAGCTGAACAGCCAATTAAGCCATTTCTAAGCAGAAAAAAATGCTCCTGTGGCAAGGAAACAGCCAGCTCTCCCATGAGGTGACTCTGGTAATAAGGGTTTTCACTGTTCACTTGTGCTTTTAAAGGTACAATTCTCCCGACCCTTTGCATGAGTGCCTAACGTGTCCTTCTGCATATTAGCATCAAAATTAGTGACTTCCCCCCAGAAGGCAGTGTTACTATAATTCATACAGATTAGGCATATTAAGTATTCAAATCTATTTAAAATTATTCATTAAGCTTCTGCTAGAATCATAAAAATGTCTCATAACATCTGATTAGTTCAACGGAGAGCAGCTTTTAAAAGGGGCTGTTCTGCAAAACCATTGTCTTTCTTTGTTGGTGGGCTTTTGTTTGAGGACCCTGAGATTGAACCCAGGCTTTTGTGCATGCCAGATAAGTGCTCTACCACTGAACTATAGCCTCAGATCAATTATTTTGAATGCCTAAAATTAATATGTATGCACAATGTATTAAAGGGATTAAATGGCTTATTTATCTGCCATAATAGTTACAATCTAGGATCATATGAGCTGACTTCATGAAATTTGTAAAATACAGAAAGGATAAGGAATGCAAGGGAACTTAATGTGGGGCTGACATTCATTTTGTCTAAAATATAAAGCATGTTCACCAAAAATAGTTTTTCTTCTGTGTACCTAAAATAGAACAAGTTGGAACAAGGAGCTGCTACAGAATTCATAGGTTGTTAGGTAGCTCACGGCTGAAGTTATGTTATCCATCTACTTTGACTGCTGTAGTGTCCATGTATTATTTTTGTTTTTGTTATGTGTTTTTTATTTTTGTTTCTGTTTTCCATACAGACAAGGCTGTCCTGGAACTAACTCACTACATAGACCAGTCTGTCTTTGAACTCACAGAGATCCGCCTGCCTCTGCCTCCTGAGTACTGGGATTAAAAGCATGCCCCACCATGCCCAGCTGCTATTTATTATTTTGAAATGTATTTTATGTACTAATGTATTAAGATAGGGCAGGACCTCACTATCCAGCCCGGGTTGGCTTTAAACACAGGATCCTACTGTCTTAGTCACCCTTTCCAGGGCTGGGATTTAAAAAGTATACCACCATACCTAGTTCTATATTTCTAATGACGTTCCCTCAAATAAAATATCTTTAAGGTATTGTCAGCATATTATTATCTAAATAAGTTTGAGTTTTATAAAACATAGGACAAGAAGAAATAATTAGTAGCTGAATTAAAGAGAAAGAATCAACTAACCACACCCACAAGTGCCAGCTATGAAAAATGGGGGAAGGTGACTAAACCTTCCTCTGACTATGTGACTGGCAGTTAAACAGAGTGAACACCATTTAACTGAGATATAACCATGTATCACAGCCACTGTTCTGTAGCTGTGAAGAGACACCCTGACCACACCAACTCTTATAAAGGAAAGCATTTAACTGGGTCTTGCTTACAGCTTCAGAATTTTAATCCATTATCAGCACAGTGGGAAGCATGGCAGCGTGCAGGCAGACATGGTCCTAGAGAAGGAGCTGAGGGATCTATATCCAGATCCATGGGCAGCAGGAAGAGAGAGCCACTGGGCCTGGCTTGGGCCTCTGAAAACTCAAAGCCCACCCCCAGTGACACACTTTCCTCTAATCCTTTCAAAAAGTGTCACTCCTTGGTGAGCAATCCCTATGGGGGCCTTTCTTATTCAAATCCCCACACCACAGTTTTCTGGATTGCAGCTCCAATTTGTTTGTTTGTGTTTGTAAAACCAGGGATTGAACCCAAACAATTTTGCACAGGACACAAGTGATCTACCTCTGAACTCTACCTCAGTCTGATTATTTTAAAGCTTAATCCATGTTCTCGAACAGCAAGAGTACAGAGGAGTAGTCTTTCTAAAAAGGAAATAATTTTATATCTAATCAAGTCTTCTCTTGAATGAGAATCTGTATTAATTCTCATTTATGGTCCTGGCAAATTACAGTAAGCCTAGCTGTCTGTTCATGTTAAGTTTTTGCCAACCTGACACAACTTGAGTTATCTGGGAAGAGGAACTTTAATTGAGAAAAATGTCTCCATCAAATTGGCCTGTAGACAATCTATGGGGGATTTTCTTAATTAATGACTGGTACAAGATGACCCAGCCCATTGAGAGCAGTGCCAGCCCTGGGCAGATAATCCTATGTGGTATAAGAAAGCAGGCTGAGCAAGCCTGGAAGCAGTATTTTTTTTCCCTTGGTCTATGCTTCAGTTCCTGCCTGGGGTTCCTCCCCTGACTTTCATAATGGACTGTGAGCTATAAGATGAAATGAACCCTTTTCTTCCCAACTTTGACATGGTGATTTATCACAGCAATAGACCTCTAACTAATGTACAGCCTGAATCACATGTCCTACTTTCCTTTCTATTGCTGTGATACAATGCTGGGGGGGTGAGGGGAAACCAACTTAGGGGGGAAGGATTTATTTCAGCTCCTCAACCCGGGCGATAGTCTATTGTTTCAGGGATGTCAAGGCAGGACCTTGATGGAGATGGCCACATGCACAGTCAAGAGCAGAGAGCCAATGAATGCATGTGTGCATGTCCACTTGTGCTCAGACCCCCTTCTACACTTATGCAGTCCAGGACCCAAGCCTAGGGAATGGTGCAACCCAAAGTAAGCTGATCTTCCCACCGCAATCAACAGAAGCAAGAACATCCCCCACAGACATAATTAAAGGTCAACTGGATCTACACAATCCCTCACGGAGACTTTCTTCCCCAGGTCATTGTAGAGTGTGTCAAATTAACAGTTGAAATTGTCACATCATAGTTTTATAAGTTAGCAGTCTAGGGCTGGCTCAGGTGCTGATGCTGATCTGGGTCTCACAAGGCCCAAAGAACTGGACTGTTATTTGGACACACCTGGAAAGTATGTGTGTATGCTTCCCGTGCCTCTGTGCGGCCAGCAGGATCGTGGTCCTTGAATTTACAGAAGTGAGGTCCCTACCTCCCTGGCAGCTGGCAGTTGGGGACCTTGAACTTCCCAAGGCCTCTCCCCTGTCCTTATTATTACAGAATCAGCTGCAGCACAGGGAAAACTACTCCCATATTCAGTTGCTCTAATATCTGCCTCCACTGTCTCACCCCCAGCCAGAGAAACTTCTCTGATTTTAAGCAGTCATGGAGCAGCGCTGGGCCGACTCAGATAGTCTGGGAGAAATTTTTCTATTTCATGACTAACTGATTTATTACACAATGATAAGTGCAGAGTTCCCTTTGAAAAGTGCCTAGGTTTGACTAAATATCCAAAGGACAGCACTTGAGAGAGTACCTTTAGAATTTCCCTCCTAAAGTGTATTTTAAATATTCTGAAGTTGCGTGTGGTGGCACATTCCTGTAATCCCAGTATTTGTGAGGCAGAGGCAGGTGTTTCTGTCTTTTGTTTCAAAAGAACAAAGGCAAAATTTTAAAAAATACATATTTTATGATATATATCATTCAGAACCCTTCAGGAAAGTGTATTTGGAAACAGCACACAAAAGGAACATGAAAATATGCTATATACTTGTTTTTATTGAATAAAAACCAATAATAATAATAAATGTGAATCATTGTTGGTATGGATTATAGGTCAGTCACAGCCATCATGAGAAGAAAAATAGAATGTATAACATTTCAAACAGAAGAAAACAGAATAAAGACAGAGCCAGACATAGGGAAATAAAACCTCCTTATTGTGATAAGGGGAAATAAGGTGACAGGGACAAATATTTTACCAATAACAATAAGAATACATTATTAGATCCATCAACTAAATGACTTAAACTCTTAGGTTAAACCTTAAAAAAGGAATCTAATAAAACATTGTGTTTTAAGATCCTCTTTAAATGAAAACAAATCGATTAAAATTAATAAGGTGCTTAGTATGCGATGTTTCATCTTCATAAACAAGTTGGCTCAGGAGTCACCTAGAACACACATTTCTAGGACTGCTGGGGAGGGAGTGGATTAGGTCAATTGTCATGAGAAGGTCCACCCTAAATTCCTGAAGCGCTCTCTCATGGGCTGGGTACCTAAATAAAAAACAGAAAGGGAGCTAAACACTAGCACCTCTCTACCCAGCATAGATGACTGAACCCTTGGTGTGGGAGGAAAAATCAACTTCCTTTTATCACCTAGTTTGTTGTAGCAACGAGAAATGTAACTAATACATAGTATATCAATCAGGACAGGCTTTTTGTTGCAGAAATATTATCTACTGTGTTCTTAAAAATAGCTAAAATGAAAAATATTACATGTTTTATACAGGGTTGTATCCCACCATACACATAAGACTGTGGGAAAAACTTAATAGTATAAAATAGGGGAAAATGGTATAATAGGTTACATCTGTCATTTACAGATGAATAAAATAGAAAACATCCTTTTATATATTATCAGAACTATATTTTCCACAGTTTTTAAAACTTATTTTTAAGAAAGTATACTTGCCCATGTTATATGGCTTATATGGGTTGGAGCAAAAGTCTACTAAAAATAGACCAAAGTTGTTATTATAGCACCTGAAACTTTGAAACTGCCAGAGGAAAAAACTTAGGCAGAACAAGATATAGGCATAGCAAGGAGTTTATGAAAAATGTTTCAAATACCACAGGAAATAAGAATTATTTCCTAAGGTATATTCTCTATGATTGACAAAATGAGATTGTATTAAATTAATAAGCTCCTGCACAATGAAGGAAACAATCCACAGAATGTAGAGAAAGTCACAGAACATGGGGAAACTTTACTATCTCTACTTCAGACTGTATGTATAAAGAACAACAACAACACAGACACACACACACACACACACACACACACACACACACACACACACACAAACTGAACAGACAGTTCCAAAAAGAAGAACCCTAAAAGAGCAATAAACATTTGAAAAAAAGGTGTTCCACATCCTTAACCTTCAGGGAAATGCAAATTAAAACTTTATTGAGAGTAATTCTCACTCTGGTTCAATTAGTATGACGGTTGAACTGAAGGGAGCTGATATGTAGGGGCACCCCACACCGGAGGAGTAGAATAGGTGGGAGAAGGGGGAGAGGGTGGGAGGGGGGAACTGGAAGGGATGGAGGGAGGGGACTGTGATGGAGATGTAACTTAAAGTAATAAATAAACATTAAAAAAAGAAAAAAAACAATAGCAAATACTAGTGAGGTTGTGAGGAACACTTACTTGCTTGTTGGACTGATTCAATCACTGTGGAGATCAGTGTGTATGTTTCTCAAGAAACTAAAAATATGAAGAGATCCAAGATGGCAGCAGTCAGCAGGGACACATTTTGAGCTGAGGGTGGGGGGAATAGCTACAATATCGGAGAAATGTAAACAAGCTGAGTAACATCCTGAGAAGCATGAACCTGCAGGGTCACACCCAGCGAACCCAGGGACTAGTGGGGGGTCCCTCGTGGGACCCTCAGACACTCAGGTAAACAGACCTACCCAGGCCATGGGGGTGTAGCATGGCGTGGTGCAGAAACCAGGCCAAGGAGTGCGCTGCGGAAGTGGGCAAGAGCCACTCAAAAACCCAGCCAGTGGACAGGCTTGGGGCCCAAAGCAGAGGTCAGTGGCACAGGATATAGCCTGGGGTCCAAAGCGGAAGCCAGGGATGTGGGGCAGAGGTCCAGGGTACAGAGCAGAGACAAGCATGGAGTCTGGCACAAAACAGAGGCATGTACCCTGCCACAGAAGTGGGCAAAAGCCACACAAAATACTCAAGGAATAGCTCCAAACCTCAGACGGGGTACTCACCAGCTTCCGAAGCACCCAGCTTCCACGCTGGCATTCCATACAACACAACAGCAGGTTCACAAAGATTTATCTCCAGTGGAGTGGCTGGCAGGGAGGCACAAGCATACCCAGAAAGGAGTTGGACATAAAAGTCCCTCTACGGGATATACAATCACTTGGAGAAACATTGCGCTCAGACAGGGCAGAGAGCTGCTCTTCCTGCACCAGTACAGTCTCCACAGGTCTGATCACTGCAGGGTCTTGGGAGGTAGCTCCAACTGTCAGATAGAAGTACCTCCCAGCTACCAGAGCGCCCAGTGTTCACACAGTCACTGCAACACCCTAAAGAGGACTGGCAGAGCCACTGAAACGGTACAGAAGACATCAGGAACAATCAGCTTAGGGCAACCAGATGGCAAAAGAACAAAACTAACAAAAATCAGGGAAACATGACTCTAAGGAAATTCAGCGAGGGTAACACAGTAAGCCTTAAACATCCCACCACAGCTGAAAAACATGATAATGATGACAGATCTATTCTTAGGAAAATGATGGAGTCCTTTCAAGAAGAAACTAAATCCCTGAAAGAATACAAAGAATCCTCAATTTTACAAATGAAAGCAATGGAGAATAGCATTAGCGACCTCCAAGCTAACACAGCCCAACATGAATGGGAAAGAGACAAGGCAATGAAAGATTCGAAAGATTTGAAAGATTTGTAGACAAAGACAAGCAAATTGGAACAGGAAACCTATAAAACAAATAAAATGGTTCAAGATTGAAATTGGAAGTAGAAGCAATAAAGAAAACACAATTAGAGAAAATCCTGGAGGTGGAAAATCAAGAGAAGAGAACAGGAACTAGAGATATGAGTATCAAAAATAGGGTACAACAGATGGAAGACAGAATCTCAGGCCTGGAAGAGTCAATGGAAGAAATCAGTACAAAAACCAAAGAAAATGAGAAATCTAAATAACTTCTCACCCGTAACATCCAAGAAATCAAGGACTCAATGAAAAGATGGAACCTAAGAGTTATAGGCATAAAGGAAAGAGAAAACTCCCAACTCCAAGGTCCAGGAAACATCTTCAACAAAATCATAGAAGAAAACTTCCCAAACCTAAAGAAAGAGATGCCAGTAGAAATCCAAGAGGCTTACAGAACACCAAACAGATTAGATCAGAAAAGAAACTCCCCTTGCCACATAATAATTGAAACTCCAAATGTACAGAACAAAGAAAGAATATTAAAAGTAAGAGAAAAAGGCCAAGTAACATATAATGGCAGACCCATCAGAATTACACCTGACTTCTCCTCAGAAACATTAAAAGCCAGAAGGGCCTGGGCAGATGTCTTACAAGCCCAGAGAGAACATAGGTGTCCAGCCAGACTACTATCTCCAGCAAAACTCTCTATCAACATAGATGGAGAAAACAAGATATTCCATGACAAAATCAAATTTAAATAGTACCCACAAATCCAGCCCTACAGAAGATTTTAGAAGGAAAATTCCAACCCAGAGAAGATAACTACACCCATGAAAACAGAGGAAGCAAAAAACTCCACTGCTGCTAAACCAAAGGAAACACACAATCACCACCTATACCAAAATAACAGGAAATAACAACCTTAGGTCATTAATATCCATCAACATCAATGGACTCAACTCCCCAATAAAAAGACACAGGCTTACAGAATGAATGCATAAATAAGACCCATCATTTTACTGCATACAAGAAACACATCTCATTAACAAAGATAGACATTACCTCAGAGTAAAGGGCTGGGAAAAGGTTTTCCAAGCAAATGGACCCAGGAAGCAAGCTGGAGTAGCCATCCTAATATCAAATAGAATAGACTTTCAACTGAAGTTAATCAAAGAAGATAGAGAAGGGCACTACATACTTGTTAAAGGAAAAATTCATCAAGACTCAATACTGAATATCTATGCCCCAAATACAAGGGCACACACATTTGTAAAAGAAACCCTTGTAAAACTTAAAACTTGCATTGATGCCCACACATTAGTAGTGGGAAACTTCAACACCCCAATCACAACAATGGACAGGTCATCAAGACAGAAACCAAGCAGAGAAATAATGAGTCTAACAGAGCTCATGAATCAAATGGACCTAACAGATATATACAGAACATTTCACCCAAACACAAAAGAATACACCTTCTTCTTAGCACTGCACGGAACCTTCTTCAAAATCAACCATATAGTTGGACACAAAAATAGCCTCAATAGATACAAGAAAATTGAAATAACCCCTTGCATCTTATCAGATAACCATGGAATGAAGCTGGACTTCAACAGCAACAGAAATAACAGAAAGCCTACACACTCATGGAAACTGAACAACTCTGTACTGATGAATACTAGGTCAGGAAAGAAATAAAAAAGGAAATCAAAGGCTTCTTAAAATCCAACGAAAATGAAGGCACAACATACCCAAATCTATGGGACACAATGAAAGCTGTGCTACAAGGAAAGTTCATAGCACTAAGTGCCTTCAAAAATAAAATTGTGACAGCTTATATTAGCGAATTAACAGCTGAGCTGGAAGAACTGGGAAAAAAAAAAAAAAGAAGCAAACACTCCCAAGAGGAGCAGAAGGCAGGAAATCATCAAACTTAGGGCTAAAATCAACAACTTAGAAACAAAAAGAACAATACAAAGAATAAATGAAACCAAGAGTGGATTCTTTGAGAAAATCAACAAAATAGACAAAACCTAAAACCCAAATCAATAAAATCAGGAATGAAAAGGGAAAAATAACAACAGACATTGAGGAAATCCAGAGAATCTTTAGGTCCTACTTTAAAAATCTATACTCTACCAAATTTGAAAACCTAAGTGAAATGGACAATTTTATGATAGATTCCATCTTTCGAAGTTAAATCAAGATGAGGTTAACAGATTAAACAGCTCTATAACCCCTAATGAAATAGAAACAGTCACTAAAAATCTCCCAACCAAAAAAAGCCAAGGGCCAGATGGTTTCAGCACAGAATTCTACCAGACCTTCAAAGAAGACCTAGTGCCAATACTCTTCAAACTCTTCCACAAAATAGAAACAGAAGGAACACTACCAAACTCATTCTATGAGGACACAGTCACCCTGATTCCTAAACCACACAAAGACCCAACAAAAAAAAGAGAACTTCAGACCAATCTCTCCCATGAACATAGATGCAAAAATACTTAAATACTGCCAAACTGAATCCAAGAACACATCAAAAGTATCATACACCATGAACATAGATGCAAAAATACTTAATAAAATACTGGCAAACCAATTCCAAGAACAGATCAAAGCGAGATGGACAATTTTCTTGATAGATTCCACCTTCCAAAGTTAAATCAAGATCAGGTTATCAGACTAAACAGCCCTATAGCCCCCTAAGGAAATAGAAACAGTCACTAAAAATATCCCAACCAAAAAAAAAAAAAAAAAAAAAAAAGCCCAGGGCCAAATGGTTTCAGCACAGAATTCTACTGGATCTTCAAAGAAGAGCTCATACCAATACTCTTCAAACTCTTCCACAAAATAGAATCAGAAGGAACACTGTCAAACTCATTCTATGAGGCCACAGTCACCCTGATTCCTAAACCACACAAAGACCCAACAAAGAAAGAGAACTTCAGACCAATTTCCCTCATGAACATAGGCCCAAAAATACTTAATAAAATACTGGCAACCGAATCCCAGAACACATCAAAAGTGTCATACACCATGATCAAGTAGGCTTCATCCCAGGAATGCAAACATGGTTCAACACATGAAAATCCATCAATGTAATAACCATTAAACACCATATAAACAAGTTGAAAGAAAAAAACTGCATGATCATCTTGCTAGATGCTGAAAAAGCATTTGACAAAATCCAACACCCCTTCATGTTAAAAGTCCTAGAGAGAATGGGCAAACAAGGACCATACCTAAAAAAAATAAAGGTGATATACAGCAAGACAGTAGCCAACATCAAATTAAATGGAGAGAAGCTTGAAGCATTTCCTCTAAACTCAGGGACAAGACAAGGATGTCCACTTTCACCATATCTCTTCAATATAGTACTTGAAGTTCTTGCTAGAGCAATAAGACAACTAAAGGAGATCAAAGGGATAAAAATTGGAAATGAAGAAGTCAAACTATCCCTATTTGCAGATGATATGATAGTATACATAAGCGACCCCAAAAAGAGTTCCACCAGAGAACTCTTACAGCTGATAAACACCTTCAGCAAGGTGGCTGGTGAATTAATTAAAAAAAAACTCAGAAGCCCTTCTTTATACAACAAATAAATGGGCTGAGAAAGAAATTAGGGAAACAACACCCTTCACAATAGCCACAAACAATATAAAATACCTGGGGTAACTCTAACCAAGCAAGTGAAAGACCTGTATGACAAGAACTTCAAGACCTTGAAGAAAAAAAAGAGGACATCAGAAGATGGAAAGATCTCCCATGCTCATGGATAGGTAGGTAGGATCAACATAATAAAATTGGCTATCCTGCCAAAAGCAATATACAGAATCAATGCAATTCCTATATTTTTGGTTGTGAGCCTAGCCTTTAATGGCTGAGCCATCTCTCCAGCCCTCAATGCAATTCCTATCAAAATACCACCACAATTCTTTATAGATCTAGAAAGAGCCATTCTCAGCTTCTTATGGAATAATAAAAAACCCAGATTAGCTAAATAAATCCTGTACCAAAAAAAAAAAAAAAATCTGGAGGTATCACCATCCCAGATTTCAAGCTGTACTACAGAGCAATAGTATTAAAAACAGCACGATACTGGTACAGAAAGAGACCAGTGGATCAATGGAATCTAATTGAAGTCCCAGAAATGGACCCACACACCTATAGCCACCTAATTTTTGACAAAGAAGCCAAAACCATACAATGGAAAAAGGACAGCATCTTCAACAAATGGTGCTGGTCCAACTGGATGTCAACATGTAAAAGAATTAAATTAGATCCATCACGTTGTATAAAACCTAAGTCCAAGTGGATCAAAGATCTTAATATAAGGGCTGACACACTAAATCTAAGAGAAAGTGGGGAAAACCCTTGAACTCATTGGCACAGGTGACAATTTTCTGAACAGAACACAACAGCTCAGGCTCTAAGACTGACAATCAATAAATGGGACCTCATGAAACTTAAAAGCTTCTGTAAGGCAAAAGACACTGTCATTATAACAACTGGTAGCCTAAAGACTGGGAGAAAATCTTCACCAACCCCACATCTGACAGAGGACTAATGTCCAAAATTTACAAAGAACTCAAGAAATTAAATGCCAAGAAACCAAACAATCCAATCAAAAAATGGGGAATAGAGCTAAACAGAGAATTCACAAAGGAGGAATCCCTAATGGCTGAGAGACACTTGAAGAAATGCTCAACATCCTTAATCATCAGAGAAATGCAACTCGAGACAACTCTGAGATTCCATTTCACACCTGTCAAAATGGCTAAGATCAAAAGATCATGACAGCATATGCTGATGAGGTTGTGGAGAAAGGGGAACACTCCTCCATTGCTGGTGGGAGTGAAAGACCCGGGGGAGGGAAGTCCGTCTCCCGACTCCCGACACTCAGGATATCACGGCCACCCCAAAAACTCGCAAGAGACCTTCTTGATGCAATCGCAAGAGGTTTATTTCGGGGGGGGGGATCAGTGCACTGAGGGTGCCACCCATATCCCATGCAGGGGTAGGAGTCACGACCACGATTTGGGGGAGACTAGAGTATTTAAACTACAACCCAAAGGGGTGAGGGGAAATACAAGTGGAAAGTACCAGCCCAGCCCATTGTTTACCATAACTGAAGGGGGTGAGGGGAATGCAGGTAGAATGTACCAGCCCATTGTTTACCATAACTGAAGGGAGTGAGGGGGAATGCAGGTGGAATGTACCAGCCCATTAGTTAGTCAGCAGGAAACATCCTACACCTGTTTTTCTCAGGAATGAATTCAATCTTACTTCACCATTGGCTTTGTGGTTAGCCAGTTCCTGGAGCGTGGCTGGCCTGACTCCACTGCCTGCCACGGGGCTCTCCAAAATTTTTATTCCTCTCAGGAGTACAAGCTTGTATAACCACTATGGAATCAGTCTGGTGATCTCTTAGAAAACTTGGAATAGCTCTACCTCAGGACCCAGCCATACCAGTTCTGGGTATACATCCAAATGATTCCTCACCAAATCAAAAGGAAATTTCCTCATCTATGTTCATAGCAGCCTTATTTGTAATAGCTAGAAACTGGAAACCACCCAGATGTCCCTCTACCGTGGAATGGATTAAAAAACTGTGGTACATCTACACAATGGAATACTACTCAGCCATCGGAAACAACGAAATCATGCAATTTGCAGCCAAATGGATAGAACTAGAGAAGATCATCCTGAGTGAGCTAACCCAGACTCAGCAGGATACACATGGCATCTATTCACTTATAATCGGATTTTAGCCATATAGTACAGGATAAACTATACTACAACCAATGCCCCAAAGGGAACAGGAACATAGACTTTGTTTCCTATCAATGAGACACTTTGCCCTAATGGTGCTGCCTTGTAGGCCCCCAGTATATGAGGAGGCTCCTGGCCCTCATATGACTGCTGAACTGGGGTGGGGGACTGGTATGTAAGGACACTCCATTCCAGAGGAGTGGAAAGGAAGGCCTAGGGGTAGAGGGTGGGGGGACAAGACTGGGAGGGGTGGAAAGAGGGCACTGTGATGGAGATGTAACCTGAAGTAATAAATAAATATTTTAAAAATAAATAAATATTAAAAAACTAAAAATATGACCGAGGTATGCCATTCCTGAGCACATATTCAAATTAGCTACAACCTGCCACAGAGACATTTACACATCCGTGTTTATTGCTACAACATTCACAATAGCTGAGATGTGGAATGGTTGAGTTCATTGCTGTGGTCACTGCTGTCATCCTCCAAAGCATGACAAGAGTATCCACCACACAGGCAGCAGGAGCAATAGAGGGTGAAGAGGACTCAGGGGCCTCTCGGGAGATCTTAGCCTGAATTGAGGACTAGGAGGAGCCCCTGAGACCTACTCTGTGCCTATTCACTGAGTCATTCCCAGAAGTTGACAAAAAGTAGATTAGACCCCACTCCCACCCTCCCCAGTCCTCCAAAGTGCCTACACACTCTCCCCACAGTCACTGTAAAAGGAGGGTCAGCAGGTACTGACTACAAGGCCCAGTCCTCAGGCTCCTGGAAATCAGAGAAGTCCTGTATTGTGAACTCTGGGCCTACTTCTACTTAGGGCCAGTGACTCAAAAGGGTTGCAAACTGAACGCTTTAGATTCTAGAGATGGTTCTGGCCTGATCCACTTGCTTCTCTATCCAGAGTCGCCATCTGGAGGCTGGAATGGAGAACAACAGAAAACATGGATGCAAGTCTCAAGTGCGAGGCAGTCATGATGAACTGTCTGTGGAGAAGATATTCCTATACACAAGACTGGAGACACCGCCTTGGGTTCATCCCTGAGCAGAGGCAGCTTGGGAGGAGGGAGCACAGAGAGAGACAGGAAAAAAATAAAGGGGGAAGAACATGCTTGAGGCTTCTTATCCTTAAGAGCCGTGAATCCCAACACGATCACTATTTGCTGTGAAGGTTGCTAACAGAGATAGTATTTCTTTTACAGGGAGATATTTTCAAATAAAAATGTTAGAACGGCAACGACGCCCTGCCGAAAGCCCAATCTTATGTGACCTTCCAATATGGCCTTATTCCTTTCCTGGGTATTTCTGGGACTCTCACAGGCAAGACTAAACTTTCGTTTATATTTCAAAAGAAATCACTTGCTCTACCCTTCTTTTGACCTAGACTTCTATTTATCAGCTTTGATTCCATCCAATGAACCCAGGAAGCACAGCACGAGTTCACCTCCCAGTCAGACAATTGTTGAAGTGTGTATACACGTGGCAACTGGGACTCTGCTTACAGAAGACCACGCCCACACCCTCAGGTCTTGACTTCCCTCCCCATGTCTTTCTTTTTGACCCTCACCTTTCAAATCTCTTTTAATTAACCCCAACTCTGCTCCAGACTCTCTCATCCGGAAATTCTTTTCTATGGTGAAGTCAAGAATCTGGCTCACCCCTTAGCAGAGCTCCCTGAAGGGTGCGGGAACTCCTGAGGATGGTAGGTAACCACGGGGAGAAATGGAACCAGCCAGGACCGGAAGGGCTTGAAAGTCCAAGTCCATGACACTCGTGAATCAGGCAGGGCCCCGGGAGAACAAGAACAGGGTGGAAGGCTGAATTAGAGAGCCCTAAGGGAGAGCCAGCTGAGAGCAGGGTGGTCCTCTAGGTAGTCCTGTCTTTCCTCTGGCTGCGAAAACTCATGCCATCCTCTGGATGGTCATAGACTCAGCAGCCCCACAGGGGAATTTAATAAGTGTGGAATATAGATATAGCTGGCAGAAATTCAAGCAATTCAATACAATTTTGGGAATTAAAAAAACTTACCCTGCTCAACTCCCACGCGGTCAAGGATGAATCTTCCCTGGTGGGATGAATGCTGTTAACAGGATTATGCAAGCCACCCTGGAGTGGTGCAAATTATACATGAGACTAACTTAGTGGTTAGTCTGGTTTAGGTGATGTCAGTTGCCCCAGTTTCAGCTAAGGAGAGCTGGAACATTATCCTGTCCATGGCCACTTGGACAAACTGAAAATCCCTGAATATAAGAAAGATCATAGAACAGGGGCCACCCACTAAAACCTGAGATGTCTCAGACTCCAAGTGTGATCATTTCACACTCCTCATCACCACACCAGCCTCAAACTGTCACTTGAGGTTGTTTAACTGGTATTTAAGGATAGCTGGGTGGATACATGATTGCCTGGAGGAACACGGTGGTTGTAAAAGTCACTGAAGAGGAAATCTCATGAAAAGGGAACCCAGAGGCTGGGGTGCAATGACTCAGTTATTGAAGTGGCTTGTCTTGCAAATATGAAGACTTGAGTTTGGTCCCCAGAATTCACGTTCCAAAAATTAAATTAAGTTAAATTAAAAAGCCGCCAGTGAGGTGTGGACTTGGAAATGAGTCTCAGGGAAAGAAGATAGGCAAAACCCTAGGGCCGGATGGCAGGCAGCCCACCATAGTGGGCAGCTTCCAAGCCCAGGCACCTAAGGAATGGTGTTCAAGGAAAGCTCTGGACTCCACAGCACTTCTCTGAAGATTTTATCCCCCCCACCCCCACCCCACGAGTCGCAGGGTTTACTGGAAAAGCACAGTGTTGCTATCAGTACAATAACAGTCTTGACTCACTTCGATTTTAGACTGGCCAGTATTTGGGACGATACCTTCTCTTCTGAAGGTGACTATGCAGTGTTGGGCTAGGAAGTGGGAGGCACTGGAAGAACACAAAAACTCCATTCTCCATCAGGATTGGGGTGGGCGGGGAGACACGTAATCACCTGATTCTCCCTCTGGCTTTAAGAGAGCTCGGCCAGAGGCACCAGCTTTATTCCTCTGTTCCTGCTTATGACAGTCCCTGGGCGCAGGTGAGTTCTGGGAAGGGACCTCCAAGGCCCTGGGAGGACCTGGGACACCTGAGACCAGTCAGTTCATAGTCGCGACCTCTGTGCGCTGCCGGAGTTGGACAAAAAGGAATCGTCGAGGTCCGCAAAGAAGGGACCAGAATCCCAGGGACTCGGGAGTGACCCCCCACTAAGAGTTCTAGGAAAAGATGGGACTAGGGACAGAGAGAGCAGGCGCAACAAAGAGGAAAAACTTGAATTCAGAGCCTGGGTTCCGGAGAAATCTGCAGTCATCCGCACGAATTACTTAGGCTTCCTCTCCTCTCTCTTGAAAGCAGTCATGCCTGCCTGCCTGCCGCCAGCTGTGTATGGAATGAGGGACCACGGCTTCGGCCGCAGTCACTAAAGTTATTTGCTGTTGTTCTCTGGCTTTGGTTTTCGTTCTGCGAGGCTGTCGGTATGTATCCTAGCCACTCAGGTAAGTTCCTGGGATCTGACTGGGGGGACCGGAAAGAAAGGTGCAGACCTAGGGTCACAGTGACTAGAAGAACTGGTCCTCCTTGGGGGTTTCGAGGCCACACCCTTCCAGGACTTGCAGAGGAGCAAGGAGTGCAAGAGCAAGAGAAAATCGTTACTGCAGAGTGGGAGACAGGAGTTAGAAGAAATGGAGGTCAAGGTGGGAGATAGAAATCACTAAAAGGAGCTCGGTGACCAGAAGTGATGGGCACAGGGAGAATCCCTGTAGGAAGCCAGCACAGACAGTCTCCTGCACTGTTTCTTTGTACACTCTACAAACCATCTTCCTCATTCCCCCACAATCCCTCCTGCATTCCGTGGGCTCTTTGCCCTTCAACTTTAACAGCGGAGCAGACCACCCGGGGCCTTACCATCTGTATCCACACACTGTACCTTTGTTTGTCTGTTTGTTTCAAGGCAGATTTCACTCTACAGCTGGAAATCACTGAGTGATCATGCCTGGCTGCCAATGTGAGCACTCACCTAGCTCAGCCTCTAAAGAATGTTTCACCACACCCAGTTTGATAAATTTGGGATCCCAGTTTACTTGTGAACAGTAGCATTCAGTCTCCTTCCTGATCATGAATTCTTGTGTCTAGTAACTAATTATTAAAATCTAGCAACATCTGATTGACTATCTGTTTTCCTCTGGGATCTCTCTGTGTTCTGTTAGACATGACTAACCACTTCAGTGTCAGGCACCATACTTCATTCTCCTTACTAATCATCTGGACCATTATCTCTCCATGCTTCACTCCTGCCTGGTTTCATTTCTGTTGCTATGACAAAACACCATGACCAAAAGCAACAGAAAAGGCTTTACTTTGGAACAGAGGGCTTTACTTGGCATGCAATTCCAGGTTGTAGTCTGTTAGTGCAAAAAGTCAAGTAGGAACTTAAATCGCCACATTTATAGACAAGATCTAAGAAAGACAAATGTACCCATGTTGCTCTCTTGCTTTTGCAGCTCAGTATCTCGGGTCTCATGTAGTTCAGCATTCCCTACCTGGGAATGGTGCTGTCTAGGGAATGGGCTGGATATTCTTACACCAATTAACTTCAGTAAGTCAAACCTCCACAAACATGCCGACCCAATATAAACAAACCCTCTTTGTGACTTTCCTCCCACACAATTTAAGGTTGTATCAAGTCGACAGAGTGAATCATCACAGAGCACATGGAAATTTCTTCTTATTCATTCCTAAACCCTGAGTTCTTCCAAATGGCTCCTCATTTTTTTTAACATTTATTTATTAATTCAAGTTACATCTCAATCACAGTGCCCTCCTTCAATAAGGCCACATATACTACCAAAGGCCACATTCCTAATCCCTCTCAAGTAATGCCACTCCCTAATGACCAACCATTCAAAGACTTGAGCCTATGGGGACCATTCTTATTCAAAGGACCACATTCAAATCCCTGGCCACCATATACTTATAGACATATTATAATGCAAAAATGCAATTAGTCCAACTTCAAAAATCCCCATAGTCTATTACAGTCTTAACACTGATTAAAAGCCCAAAGTTCAAAGTCTCTTTTGAGACTCATGACAACCTCTTAACCTTTTAAAGGCCCTTGCAACATTAAATTTAAGAAGCAGATTACATACTTACAACATAATATGGCCCAGAATATGCATTATCATTCCAAAAGAAAGGAATGGAGCACAGTGAGGACATACTGGACCAAAGCAAGATGGTAAGCCAGCAGGTCAAACTTCAAACTCTGCATCTCCATGTTTGATATCAATATGCTCTTCAGAACTCTAACTCCTTTCAGCTTGCAGACTACAACATACTTCTCTCCCTTGGGCTGGTTTATGCCCTGTAAGCAGCTCTTCATGGCAGGTATCCCATGACTCTGATATCTACAAAATCTTGGGGTTCTCAATGAAATCCAGGCTTCATCTTCATAGCTTTACACAAGGGCTCTCTGAGCCTCTGTACAGGGACACCCGTGACACATGCCTGGACTTAGCAGCTTTACTTAGCCCAGAAGGGAGAATCCACAACCCCTTTCTTGTATCCTTGACTCTAAAGCCAGAACCACATGGCCAAAGCTGCCAAATTTTTCTGCTTGTGGAGGCTGGAACATGGCTCCCTCGTTCAAATACATTTTCATAAGATTTCTAGTTTTGATAGTTCCCTTCATTGCTTAACCATTTCTTTAATTCTTTCTGACAAGTTAGAAACTTAGCTGTCTGGGGTCTTTCCCTGAGAACACAACTCCTTTTATTCCTTTTTAAAATCAGGTTTTTCTTTACCTTTTTTTTTTTTAAATCTCATTGAGCACTGGACTTTATTATATTTCCTGGTGCTCCTTTTCTCCTCAAACTGTACTTTTGTATTTTCCTTGCTCAGCTTGTTCCTTTTCATTATAGATCTGTGTAAGAGTGACTACTTACAACCACATGACACAGCTAATACTAGGATATCTTGAAATTGCCTCTGCCAAAGTAATTAATCCAAATCTCTTCAATTTAGCCTTAGGCAGATCTTTTGGGACAGGGACCAAAAGCAGACCTAGTCTTCACCAAAATATTACAAGAATGATCTCTATGCCGCTTAAGAATATTCTTTTCCTCTAAAGCCTCTTCAGCCAGGCTGACCTAATAGGTATTCCTCTAGGCACCACTGTTTTCCATGTTCCTATGAGTATGTCCTTTAAACCCAGGTTAAAATGGTCAACTGCTTTCCTAATCCAAACTCCCAAAGAATCCCTTCTACCCACAAACAGAATGGTTAGGCCAGTCGCAGCCATATCCTACTCCTAGGTACCAAATTCTATTTTGGTCAGTGTCCTATTACTGTGAAAAGACACTATGACCATGGAACCTCTTATAAAAGTAAGTATTTATTGGAGCTTGCTTATCATTTTCAAGGTTTAGTTGTCTTCTCATGGTGGAGAGCATGGTGGCACATGGGCAGATATGGTAGCGAGAGTTCTATATCCCTATCTAAAGGCAGCAACAAGAGAAAGAGACTCTGGGCTTAGAATGGGCCTTTTGAAACCTCAAAGGCCACCCCAATGACACATTTCCTCCAATAAGGCTACACCTACTCCAAAAAGACCACACTCCTAATTTCATATCACATCTCCTTTGACATGTGTACTTCTCTGAGCCTTCTTAAACACTCCCTTTACAACCAGTTTTAGAGGGTTTTTTTGTGTTTCATGCAGTATGTACCAGCCTCTGACCAGGTTCCTGCAAGCCATTCCTGTAACACATGGGCATCATCTCCAGAAAATTCTGGCAGTTTGCTGACCACTGAAAGTCCTGCGTGTCCAAAGCATGAGGAGAAAGCTGAGTTTAAAGCGCTTGCTTCACAACCATGAGAACCTGATTTGATCCCTAGACCTCCTCTAAAAAAGCTGGGCATGGTGCTGGGTGCTTTTATTGTCAGTACTAGGAAAGCAGAGGCAGAAGAGCCCTGGGTCACTGGAAAGCCTGTCTAGTCTACTTGAGGAGTTCCAAGCATCTTAGAGACCTTGTCTAATCAATATTACTCTGGCACTTTTGTAAGATGTTATAAAAATGCTTTCCTTACCAAAATCTGGAGGTCTGAGTGTAAATACTTTCTTGTTGATAATTGGTATTTATTATTATTATTATTATTATTATCATTATTATCATTATTACTATTATTAGTTATTGGTGCAGATTTGAAATCAGGAATGGTTTGTTTAAATCACATTCATTATTCACTGTTGCACATTTAGCAGAACAGTTTCCTTTCATTAAAACTTCTAAGTGCAGGGCCCGCAGCTTCCAAAACTAAGAAATGACATACCAGTGGCTTCCTGGACAGTTCCCATTTTCTCTCCATACATTACAGCATCAATCTTCAGCCATCCCTCTCAGGTCTCTGAGGTGGTTGAAGAATAGATAGCTAGAGTCTCATAGTTAAATTTTGAGTTGTTTAGGAATCAAGAGGGTGTTCTGGATCTAAGAAGATGTTTTTAAAATTGTGAGGCAAGTTAGGATGAAAGCTGAGTTAGATATAGAACTTTAAACTCATGGAGATGGTCAGATAGTAGAATGTTAAAGTCAGGGGCCAAATACATATGGACTGGACATTGGGAATGTATGCTAAGCCGTATAACTCTCATAATTGTGGCCTATTTATTTCTGTTGTTTTGTATTGTATTTATTGTTATAAGAGAAAGAACCATTTTTTGGACTGAAAGGGGGAGCTGTTGGGGGGAAAAAGATATACCTTAAACTAAAAAAAGGGAGTAGAGGATGGGGGGATTGAGGGGGAAGAGGGTGGAAGGGTGGGACTGGAGGGGGGAGTAGGGAGGGGATTGTGATTGAGATGTAACTTGAAGAAATAACAAATAAATTATTTTAAAAAAAGAAAAACCATCACAACCTAAAAAAAAAAAAACTTCTAAGTGAATTTTTCTTACAGATGACTAATGTGTATTTCATCCGAATCTACCTAAGTACCAAGTTTGTGCCTGTAGTTCACAACCCCAAAGCTAGTTCTTGGGCTCCAGAGGGCTCATGTTCATGTCTACCAAATCGTCCATCAGGTATACTTAGTGAGAAGGAATCCCAGCCACTCAAGTACAAATTCAAGCCTTAGGAGTAGTAGGAATGGGAAAGGAAAGTTGGGAGAAACCACAGAGATATGAAGAAAATATGTGACATAAGAGGCAGAGAGGAGAAGGAATGAGGAAGCTGGTTGAAGAGGACAGGGAGGGAGTCCCCAGATCTCCAGCAGTCTACCTTATAGCAGAAGGTGTGGGGAGGGAGAAGGGAAAGGGTTTTGTTTTGTTTTTTTAACATCTCATTTGCATTTTTTAGTGTACCTATGTTGCAAACTTGTTAAAACTCTTTTAAAAATATTATTTAATTTCAGATTTCAGTGCTCACACAAACACAGGACTATAAATATATACATGCTTCATTAGGTTTTCCCAGCTTCTTTGTGCAGTAGGCTTAACAGAATAGTTCAAGAATATTGTGTTCTCTTTAGCTATTAGTGAAAGTCTGGGAGACTGGGGGCCATAAGTGTGCTGGAAAACAAGGACTGCCTAAAGAAGGGAAGGGAGACTGTGGCTTCAAGCAGGTCACAGACAGACAGTGATCTCTCCTTGAGAATGAATTAGGTGTGTAGTTTAATGTGGGAGAACCTGAGACCTGATGCCCAGCATTGTAGTGTGAAGGGACCCAATGGGAACACAGATGAGTACTGTGCTCACAGGTGACATGTCCTCTTTCCATGCCAAGCTGCAGCATTACCCCAGGAGCCTTTCCTGAAAACCAGGATCCATGTTGAGTTTACCACACGTTCTATGATGCCTTCTTTCCCCCTGAGTGTTCCGTTAGATTTTCAGGCCCGTGAACATGGATATTATCTGATATATTTTATACTTCCATATTTGATAATAGTCACTAAAAGCACTTGTAATAGAAATTGGTGACACTGTATGCACTTGAGGAGTCCTAATAACCCAAGGCAGTCAAAGATGACACAGAATTAAGGGTCCAGAAGCTGATGGACATCTTCAATGGAGGCTTCTCTTCCTGCCCTTTTTGCCCTTCAGGGGGATTCTGGGTATTACACACCCTGACTCCTGTGGACCTCTGCTCCCACTTTTAAGGTCACCTGCATGTTTCTCTCACAGATGCAGACTCTCTAAGTTGTAACTTCATTGTGAAGTCTCATACCACACCTGGACAGCCCTGGTATGAAGGACAGTGCTCAGTGAATGGAATGCCTCTCTGTCAGAGTGATAAGGAAAATCAGGCCACACCTTTGTGTACAGTGAGAAAGGAAGGACATGCCACTGAGGTGTGTACAATTTTGCCCCAAAGCCTGGAAGATATTTTAGAAGTGATGAGGAACCAGCTACTCACCATGGAACCAGGGCCATTCCTGGGTAAGTATGGGACAGAATGCTAAGATAGGGGCTATCAGCAAGAAACAGGAAGAGCAGGGGGCTGCGGTAGTATTGGCATAAAAGAGCTGAATATTGACCCAACATGGAAGTACATGGTACCTAATGTGTAAGAAATGGCAAGTCAAGAAGGAAAGAATACAGATCCATAAGTGTGCAGAGAAAGACTTAACTACTGAAGGTGGGATGGCTCTGTAAAGGGTGGAGGATGATGGTATTCTGTATCATTTGCAGGTCATCCAAGCTTACAGGTCACCATGCTATCTCAAAATAATCAAGGACAACTCATTAATGCCACGTGCATGTTCATTATTGATGAAGAGAAGCCCTTCTACTTTAATCCATACAAGAAGAAGTGGAGAGAAAGTGATCCTGATGCCATAAGAACCATGAAACAATGGGAGGCAAACAAGGAGCTAGTACAAGGTCTCTCGAGGCTCTTCAGGGGAGATTTTGACCACTGCCTCAAGGAATTGTTGGAACACGGGAGGGAACTGCCAAGTAAGTAGTTAGGTAGATTACCACAAGGGAGGGACATTCTCTGAAAGTCTGAGAACTTCCCTATGTGCATGTCAGCAAGGGCACATAATGGAAAATCTGATAGGCTGAGTGAGTGATTTCTCAGGGATCTTCCTGTCTGGGAAGCCAGTGATGACCACAAGGATTCCTCTTTCCATCTCACCTCCCAGTGTTCTTCCCTCCCTATTAACCAGTGTCCCAGGCTCTACATGGCCTGCTAATGAGCCCCAAGTCTGTTTGCATCACTGTGAACTTCCAGCCTTTCCTCATCCACTATAGCTGCCCTTCCACCAGCTCCAACATCATGTTTGAAGGCTTCATTATCTTTCTCTGGCACAATTAAATGCCACCAATTGTACCAACATCCAGAAAGTTCTAACCACAGTAAATATGTCACTATGTCTGATGGTTCAGTAGACATTTCTTTCTTTGATTGTGAAGTCTCATACCACACCCGGACAGCCCTGGCATGAAGGACGGTACTCCGTGAATGGAAAGACTCTCCTTCAGATTGGACACCTCACACACACACATCCAATTTATTTCTCTATCCAGGATCTGGTATAATAGTTATCACACATGAGTTCCTCGGGCTGCCTAGAGAGAGAAGTTGCTGATGTAAGTGTGTTTTTAACTTCATTCATATTTTTTTCTGATTTTTTTTAAGGATCAATATTAAAGGCCCAGGATCCCACCCAGCTTGTACCTGTCATCCAGATTCCATCTAGAGTGAATGGCACCAAAGTTACATCTGCCACCCAGATGTTGGTATTTCTATGTGCAGCAAGTTTAATCTTTGGATTGATGATCTGAGAAGTCTTTAGGGTTGCCAGAGGCAGAAGGTAAAAGGCAAGGAACAGGATGGGTTCTCACTTTTGTCCTTGGTATCCCTTTATTGCTTTTTTAAGTTTTGATATTGATATTCCCAAAGTCCACCTCATGTCCACTAGTAATATTCCTTGACAGAAGTTTTCCAGCATCTTCACTGTATGCTGCTCAAAATACTCTTAGCCACATGGGGACTTGTTTTCTTGAACTGCTCAGCAGCCAACCTTCGATTATGATTATGGTCCACAGAGTGCAGACACTGTTGCAAGAGCTGATGCTGTGCAGGAATCAGCATGTCGCATGCTAAGCTGTGTGTGGCTTCAATCTTCTTGAAGAAATGTTCCTGACCAATCCCTTTGAATGGATCTCGTTTGGGTTTAAGGTGTTCCTTCTCCAACAGTTCCTGATACCGCTTCTCAGTTTTCTTATTGCTGTTCATAATGTACTCCTGGAGAAATTCCATTGTCTTGTTGGGCAGTTTGGTACTTATAAACTGCAATGTCTTTTTGTGAAACTTGTTTTACAGATGCTTTTGAATATCTTCATTACAGAGGTATTTTCACAGAGTCAGTTAGGACTGCCCATTTACTCTTTCTGTCTCACTTCCCTTCATGCTACCCATAGTTGAGGCGCTGTTGATCCGAGAAAAGGGTCTGTTGGAGAGGTGGTTTGGTGGCCTGGGACTCAAAACCACCTTCATTAGTCAAGGGTCATGGTATATCATGGAACAAGTTTAAGCAGTGGCATTTGGACCCCTCTGCTGCAGTAAAGAGATAATTACTTTCAGACTCACAGTCTGGCTGCCTTTGGATCTCACTGCAAAACCTCTGCAGACAGAAACCTTCAGCTATTCATGGACTGCTCCATCAGCTGCCACAAGCCACAGAGGAAAGAGAGGCCAAAGAAGACAAGAGACGGTTTCCTCAACCAGGCCACCAAAATGTGGTCCCAGAAGGATGAGCCCAAAGCATGCGGGTAAAAGCATTTTCTAGACCAAACATTTATATGACCTCTATCCAAGGGTCAGGAAACAACCTCACAAGAAGGGAAGAAAGGATGTGAGAGCAAGAAAGGGTGGAATGATGTGAAACACTGTTCTCTAGCCATGACCTCACTTTTGAACAATCAGAAATCTGAGAACTTACATGATCCCTTCACAAGAGCGGGCCTGTCAACCTTCCCGTCATGGAGGGAGAGGGCCTTATGAGGCTCCAGCACTCCCTAAGACTCTATCTGTAGTCAATGGACCAGGAGCTGGAGAGACATGTTGTTCAGTGATGTGGTCACTAGTAAGGAGCCCGTGTTCCTGTAAATAACTCCTCACTGATGTATCTATAAATAACCCCAAATGAAGTCAGTGGGTCAAAACATTTTAAAGAGCTCACATGAAAGTAGAGGGAGAGTAACTGGAAAGAGATGGAGGGAATGGGAAGGGGACATGTAGGTAATTGGAGGGTTGATATGACCAAAATATCTAGTACACGTACATGAAAACATCACAGTGAAGCCCACTATTATGTGCAATTAATGTGTTTACATTGTTTAAAGATTAATTTTTACTTTTTTTAATTTATTTTTTATTTCTTCAAGTTACATCTCAATCACAATCCCCTCCCTACCCCCCCTCCAATCCCAC